>CAHIKZ030002346.1:925000-1020000 GCA_903632075.3 Acanthosepion pharaonis
CCTAAGAACCTAAAAGAAATCATAGGTAGTAACCACATTTCAGGGGACAAGGTAATCCGTAATAAACTAAGAACAAAAACAACAGGATTTTCCCAACCATGTAACAACAAAAGAAGTTTATGTTGCAACCATATTAAACACACGGATTCATTCACTAGCTCAATCACTAAATCTACTTTCAAAATCTACCACGATTCTAACTGTGGAAGTCATAACATAATTTACCTCCTAGAATGCACACTATGCCAGAAACAATATGTAGGAAAATCTAAATGGCTCCTTTCACTGCAGAATTAATAATTATCGCAATCGAATTAAGTCGAGGGCCCCATGAAAAATTATTACCTGTAGAAAAAACACGATTTCAAAAAACCCATGCCAAAACTATAATTGAGAGAATAGAAAAGTTCAGAGCAGATAACATGAGAAAGATTTTAGAGTTCCATGAAAATAAGTGGATACAACGTCTAAAAACACAATATCCAGCCGGGCTAAACCATACATTTAACAATATAGATAGTATTAATATATAACCCTACAAATCAAAATCTAACCACATTTCTCACCCACACAAGACAGTCATGCTTACGAAGGTGTGGAGGCCTCACACTTATACACTCACCCACATGAATATTCACACTTACACACATCATACTCACTCACTCCCTAATGAGCCAAATGATAACACACACCCATAGCAATACACACACTTACATATATCATACTCACTCACTCCCTAAGAGCCAAATAACACACACACACACATACTTAACAGAGACACAACCCCTCTCCAGGACCAATAAAACTGTCAAACTGATCAAGGGAATTCAGAGAAGCATAGATCCATCCAGCTCTTATCTCAAATAACAACTTAAAAGAGACTGTTAAAAGATTCATGTTAAAAAGATAAAAAAATTAAAAAAAACAAATGAAAACTACAGACAAAAGTTCATTTTCCATCAAGACATTCATTTCTGTAGTTTACTGCTACCATAAGCAGAAATATTTCTTCTCCTGATGATGGCAATTTTGGCCGAAACTAGTCGAGGAATCTAATCGAAATAATAATAATAATAAAAAAAACGAAAGAATATTAATCTACAAACCTCGTGTGTCTGAAGATTTTAATTTTTAATAATTTTTTAATTTTTTAATATTTTTTTATTGTTCAATATATATATATATATATATATATATATATATATATATATAAGTGAACATATATATCAATGGAAAGTACATTAAATAAAAAGTACATTATATATATATATATATATATATATATATATATATCAGTGAGGATATATATCAATGGAAAGTACATTACATAAAAATTGTATGCATAACTGTGGATTCCCCCAAATTGACATGAAAGATTTCTTTCTTCCCATCACTTAACCTATATTTGATAAGGTTCTATCATGAGCAAAGTAATACATACATACCCCCCCCCCACACACACAGCGAGAGATGTATATAATATTTTACTAAGACGGAAATGTTTAGAAAGGACTTTAATTGCTAGACCATCCACAGTCAATTTGTGTCCAGGTTATTACAACGTTTTCCCATTTTTGACAGATTTCTATTATCACAGTGTGGGATATTTAATAATAAAAATGTTGGACACACCAACAAAAGAAAACATCAAAATGGAAACGGCAAGATTATATACTCAAAAACACATTTAAACTTCCTAGCGTCTCTCGTTCATGCGCATGCGTAGTCGAATCAGCGTAACCATAAATTTAGTCTGATGAAGTCCTAGAGAATGAAACGCGTCACACGAAAACTTTTTCCGCTTTGTTATATTTCTTTTCCCTAAAACTGTTCTCAATATATAAAAATATTATATATCATTATCCATATATATATATATATATATATATATATATATATATATATATATATATATATATATATATATATGATCATTTTAGACATTTAAAACAATATGCCTGCCCGCGTATAATTCCGGAAAATCCTTGTTGACAACAAAACTATACTTAAACATTAAACATGAAAACAATAAACAAAAATTAAAAATTCTTGAAGCGTTATACATAAAACAGTTGAAACCTAACCTGAACAAAATAAACTATGAAATCTCCACAAATATCCTTAAATGTCTATAATTTATAACAGAAGCCATTGATTTATACCAACGACTTCCCATACTTAATACTTCTCGTTTTTCACTCTCGCATGGTCATGTGTGACGTCACGAGCTTCGACGCGATTTTCGCTGCCGCGTCTCGTATGTACGAGTTTGTCGTTACTTTGAAATTTTTCATGCAGCAAGGGCGAACTATCATTGTTGTTTCGTCCGTGTGTTGTTTGATCTATTGAAATTATCATCTTTGATAATGGCTTATGTAAGCTGAAAGCTTAGATTGGATTTAAACATGTATCAGTATGGTGTTTTCCTTTCGTCTTTCATCGATAATGTGATTAAGCTTATCAGACCATATGAAAGGAACTTACTTAAAATAAATAGACAAAATTTGTCTATATCATTTAATGAAACATGCATTAATGAAAAATTGCTGCCTATACATATATATATATATATATATATATATATATATATATATATATATATGTGAAAAATATAGAAAAATAGGAAGGAACTGGTTAGGTAAATAATCCAAAGTCCCTTAGTATTTTAGTTATTATTTTAAAAAATAGTGCTCGATACAAAAGTAGAGATAAATATAATTATTTATTTAAAATATGATTCCAAATCGCTACTAAATAAGAGTTGAATGTTTCAATATAACCTTTAATTTAAAGGATTATATTGAACCCTTGTTTTGAAACATTTTAAAGCGATTTGGAATCATATTTTAAATAAATAATTATATATATATATATATATATATATATATATATATATATATATATATAATATAAAAGGTTTTAAAACATTAATATTCCATGATTTATAATTTATTACATTGGAATCGTAATAAAGAGCCAATGAATTTGTAGGCCTGATAAATTGTATCGTGATTATGATTCCAGTGTAATAAATTTTAACCATGGAATATTGGACTGTTCTCTGTTCTGTGTATTAGTTCGGTTTGCATGCTGTAAATGCATTACAAATGTCGATGGTATTCTCAGCATCCTTCTGTAGACACACAGCACTTTTGTTTCTAATCTCCACCGTGAAGAAATTTTCCAGCATTTACTGCCATGCGCTGTTTTCCTTGTCTATAATGAAATGTTCTTGTTTCTTAATGCCGGGCTTAAAAGCACAGTTGTCCAAATCGTGTAACAGCAAAATTGTCCAAATCATATAACAGCGAAATTGTCCAAATCGTGTAACAGCAAAATTGTCCAATTGTTAAATTAAGCTCTCAACCGCTGTATCTTAGAAATGATTAAAGATATCTTACTGGAATTCTCTGAGGTTTTTTTTATAACACTGTTGGACTCTATTTTGAGCAATAAGAATGTATAATTAGTTTCCAAGCTTAACAGAAGAATCGTGATGAAATAGATCATAAACAAAAATGAGATTTTCATCATTAAGGATCGGAAGTTCATGAAGGATTGAAGTAAAGTTCAAATATGTATATATATATATATTATTCCAGGATCATTTTCCAATTTATTCAAGATGATCTTCGCCCTCTCTAACCTTTCTGTCTTGGAGTAATAAGTTGCCTAACACGTTTCACGTGCGATTTCATTTTCAAGTTTTCTTTCACTGCTCTTTGGACTGCCATAGCTAAAACTCCTATCTCACGTGCCAAACATCTTATTGATTGAGTTGGATCTTTTCTAATTGATTTCTTTAGCTCTAAGTTGAAATGAGGATCCCTTTTCCTGTTGTGACCTCCTCATCCAGTTTTTGTCTTTGGTCTTCCCTCGTTTTTTAAACTTATTCATCGTTCTCTTGATGCTTTTTGAATGGACTTTGAAGATAAAAGCCAGAGTATGAATGCTGGTACCCTGACTGAAGGCCCGAATGATCTTTTTCCTCTCACCATTGCTCATTCGGGAAGACAGTGGGTCTGATACAAAACGATTTAATCTTCTCTCTTTTTAGCTGAATAATGATTCTAGTGTCAAGATGGTTAAAAGTTTAGTGATTTTTTAGATATTAAACATTTTGTGGGATGGACAATCGTCGCATGCTGTTACACGATTTGAACAATTTTGCTGTTACACTCTACTTTGTTGAGCTTTTGAAAGGCGTTTTTCGCTATTCCGATAAACACATTCTAATTTTGGTGTCACATTAAAATCTCTTTACTTTATGATCTCTATATATCCAGTTTGTATATCGCATCCTAGGATGTTTCTCTTGCTAACAACCGTACAAACTGTCTTCTTACGCATGGCAGTTAGTCCATTCTTTCCGCTTTCCTCTACTATGCTGTCCAGGTGTTTCTTCACTTTCTGCGTCCTCCATTATCATGATGTCATAAGCGTATCTTTCGTTGTTAAGGTTCCGTTCATCTATAGTAAATCCTGGTAGAACTCCCAGTTCTCTTCGGACTGTCTCGCTGTAAAGGCTAAATAAATCCGAAGAGGCATATCTAGATATAAAACTTACTAATGACACGTACCCCCTTTCTTGAATAACAGCGTCTACGCAATGAGGTATGGATTTTACGAAGTGCTAGAATTGTTGTGGGGGTATATCTATACAAGCAGAGAATATACTGAAATCTGCAATATGTCCAAAACTTACTTAAACTGATGAGTTCTGGCGTTCACTGGTGTATCTGGAAGTCATACATGCGTTTATACGAAAAACATTAGCGATAGAATGCCACACGATCACAACACTTAACCTTTGGTTAAACGGTGTTACATCTTATCTGTGTTTTGTGGCTGCCACCGCTACACTGCCCTTTTAACTATTACATCACACATACTTTAGTTTATAGCAATAAATATAAAATGTATGTGCAACAAAACTAACCTGTCCGTTGGTCTCGAAAAGGACCTCCAATCGGTTGCTGACTGGGGCAGGAAATGGCTGGTTAACCTTAAAAACAAAACTGCTCTCTATTACCCACCACAGAGAACCCTTCTTGCCTCCCATTAGAATATCTGATGCTCAACTCCACGAGAGCACCTCTTTGAAACTGCTTGATCTCACACAGCTGACTCGAGATGGAACAATTACATTGAATCAATAGCTTCATCTACTGCAAGGAAAGTTGGTTCTCTGTGTTGTGCCAGAAAGTATTTTCTTGCCCGCGTTCATCCTTCAAATCTATAAATCAACCATTCGCCCTTGCATGGAATATTGCTGTCATATATAGTTTGGAGCCCCCGCTGTTCGTCTTAGGGTCCTCGACAAAATCCAGAGACGGATATGCAATGTGGTTGGCTCTGATCTGGCATCTCGTTTACAGTCGCTCTCTCACAGGCGTACCGTCGTCTTACTCAATCTTTTCTACAAATACTTTCACGGTAACTGCTCCGACGAGTTATTTTCCCTCGTTTCTAAACTGCATGAATTTAAACGTGCGAGTAGGTTGGCATCTCAGTCCCACCCTTTCACTGTCGAAACGGTTAAATGTAACCGTCTCTTCTACTCCAAGTAGCTTCATGTCTCGGACTTCCCGTCTGTGGAACTCCCTTCTCTTACTTGCTTCCCTGATAGCTATAATCTCTATCTATTCAAATGCAATGTCAATCGACATCTCCAGATGCCTTGTACTATTCCCCATCATTCTCTTCATCCTTTCCTCTATCATGTCTCTTTACTCTTGCTCCCACCCTCTGTAACCCCATTCGCTCTAGTGGCACTCCCGCCTTGCTTGGGATGAAAAGTTCACGCATTTTATAAGAAAAAGTTGGAAAGGAGACTTTTCACACCCCTGATATATTTGTAAATAATTTGTGTACTTGTGTTGAAATTTGATATATCCTTAGTCATATGTATCCAAAGGTTAGTCTGGCAAAAGGTCAAATTTTCAGGTATATCTCAATCTTTTTCCGTGATCCTGTGAATCTCGGACATTAACAGAATTACAGCGAAGAATCCAATCATTAGAAATGAGATATGATACATATCCAGTATCGGTCTATATTTCTGAGATGAGGTATTATGTACACTATTTACATTATTCGGACTATTTTCCGTTTCATCAGTATTTGTCTCTATTTTGAAATGAGCACCACACTATTTACATTATTCGGACTATTTTTCCTCATCTTTGTCGCCATATTTATTACAACGTTTCGACCCTTCAGTATCTGTCTCTATTAGCAGATGAGTTTTATGCAAAACTATTTACATTATTCGACTATTTCCTCATCTTTGTCACCATATTTATTACAACGTTTTGGAGATGAGATATTATGTACACTATTTATATTATTTGAACTATTTTGCCCCTCATTTTCTTCATCTCCATATTATTACGTTTCGGCCGTTGTATCAGGCCATCTTCGTTTTTGGAATGTCGTGTTTGAACCTTTTATTTCGCTCACTTCGGGAAAACTGTCTGAATGGAAAAATTACATTTACAACTATACTTTATCCAACCGCCATGGAATTTATAAACCTAATAAATTATTTTTTAAAAATTTTTGCTGTTAATTATTATGTTTTTGATATTGCAATTTTTTACTAATTATTATCGCTTTATCGACATTCCAAAACTGAAGAAGGCCGGAACGTACAACCGAAATGTTGTAATAATGGCGACAAAGATGAAATCGAATAATGAAAAATAGGATACATATCCATTTAGAAATGACCACATCACAAATGATTATTGGAAAATCCTTGTTGAAAGACAACTTTAAAAAACATGGAAATTAAACAAAAACTAAAATTTTTTATACATAAAAACTTGAAACCTAACCTAAAGAATATAAACTATGAAATCTCCACAAATGTTCTTAATGCCTATATATATATATATATATATATATATATATATATATATATATATATATATATATATAATTATTTATTTAAAAAATATTTAGGCTCTACTTTTGTATCGAGCACTGTTTTTTTTTTTAAATAATAAAAAAAAATACTAAAAGAACTTTTGGATTATTTACCTAAACAGTTCTTTTCCCATTTTCTATGCCGTTTTCACACACACACACACACACACACACACACACACACACACACACACACACACACACACACACACACATATATATATATATATATATATATATATATATGATGATCATCGAGATTTTAAGCGCTTCTTAGTCGAGCGAGAATCTTTCAGCACATCTTTGTAAATTATTAAAGGAGGAGACAAATAAAAGAGAGTCTCTATAAACACAGGTACTCTCTCTCTCTTACACACACATACACACATATATGTGTGTGTGCGTGTGTGTGTGTGTGCGTGAGAGGGAGAGAGAGAGAGAGAGTACCTGTGTTTTATAAAGACTCTCTCCGGCATTTGTCTTCTTTTATAATTTACAAAGATGTGCTCGACTAAGAAGCACTTAAAAATCTCGATGATCATCATTTGGTTAGTTTTGGGGAATTCAGTTAGACATAGAACTTTTCAGCACCTCCTCGTTTTTAGTCGACCCTTACACTTACCCTCCGCCGGCAAATCAAACAAACAAAAATAAAATGAAATGAAAAAGTAAAATAGTTTTATTCTCGGGGTCAGAAAAAGTGGACATGTTATTAAGCAAACTGTCGTCTTTAAAACTGACCAATCGCCAGCCTACTTATCACCACACCCACACAACAGGCTGGTAAATTGCCGCCATCAGCAAATAACAGGCGACCGAAACTGGTGTAAGGAATTTAATGGTGGGTCGAAGGTGAGCAGTAAATCAATGTTCATTCTCATTGGACTGTTTTCGGTCAATACAAGGTTCAGATCGATGCTTCAGGGTTGGTGATGCCTTTACTTTCCTCTTGAGAATAAATGCATTCAACAGCATTGAATTATTTTTCCTTTCTTCACTGAAAATGAAAATGGAGAGAGGTATTGGAACAACTTCGAGATCCATTTACAAACAATATTCCTCTCTCTCTCTCTCTCTCTTTCTTTCTTTCTTTCTTTTCTCTCTCTCTCTCTTTCTTTCTTTCTTTCTTTCTTTCTTCAGTCTTCCTTTTTGATAATGTTTCGCGCTCGGCTTCAACCTGATGTAGAGGCAGATAAAAAAGGCAGGGTTGAAGAAGATTTTTATATTACAATTATATCTGTAATTATATGTAATTACAATTATATTTTGTCTCGCTGTGGTCTTCAATTGTGCAAAGAAGTAAAACTGTTTTATATATTGAGATATGTTTCATTGAATGATTTAGACAATTTTTTCTACCTATTTTCAGTTGGATCTTTTCATATTCACGGACAAGCTTTTTGATTTCATTAGTAAAGGAAGAGAGAAAATCGCCATATTGATCATATTATTTTATTCTGAGTACTTTCAACATAGCACAATGTCATCATCACGGTGTTGGTTATTTCGAGACAAATATTGTAGTGATCATTTAAAAAAATATCTTTCAGATGAACACAGCAATTTTTGCTGCGATCATTTCAAAGATAATTTTTTTTTTATTTGTGAAGTGAAGAACGCCGAGTGATTACTGTGATTGGCTTGACTAACGCTTCAGTCAAGAAATCGAGAATTTTAAGTAATAAGTATTAAACTATTGGTACAAACTTCGATATTTAAAACTATCTACTGTAAATATTTTAAAACATTGGTGTCGTATTCATAATTTTATTAAGGTTTCAGTATTTCAATATAGACAGCCTCGAGAATTTTTAATTTATGTTTATTATTTCCAGGAAAAAGTAGAGATATGTATTTTCAACAAGAATTTTTTTGAATTACGAATGTGGACAGGTATGTTGTTGTAAATGTTTATAAATTCTGGACGCATTATTTAAAGGAAAAGTCAGCCGCTGAGACAATGCAGTGGTAGTGTGTCCAACATAAATATTATTTTTACCGTTAGAGATACAATCTCCCAGAAGAGGACATTTAAATTTATAAACTTGTCTAAATTATTCAATGAAACATATCTCAATGAAAACATACACAATATATATATATATATATATATATATATATATATATATATATATATATATATAATAATTAAATTTCGCATATATATACACGAAATGAGAACGAGATGTCCTGAGATGATAAACTACGCCCAACAGCAAGGCCTCTGATCAGGAGGTTTTCTAGGAGCATGAAACCAACTCTTAACTGCTGGTGTTCCGAGGTCCACCCTAACCCTGGGTGGTAGCATCTGTTAGGGTCCCAGCTATGGGCAAATAGTTGACCCCCACCAAACTGGGGTCAAAACACCATGAAAGTGCAAAAATAGGTTTTAATACCAGCAATACTTTTTGGGGGAAAAATCATTACCAGTATATTTTTGAAAAAGAAAAATTATTACCAGCAGTACATTTTTGGATAAAACAAAATTATTACCAGCTGTACATTTTTGGATAAAACAAAATTATTACCAGCTGTACATTTTTGGATAAAACAAAATTATTACCAGCTGTACATTTTTGAAAAAGAAAAATTATTACCAGCAGTACATTTTTGGATAAAACAAAATTATTACCAGCTGTACATTTTTGAAAAAGAAAAATTATTAACAGCAGTACATTTTTGGATAAAACAAAATTATTACCAGCTGTACATTTTTGGATAAAACAAAATTATTACCAGCTGTATATTTTTGGATAAAACAAAATTATTACCAGCTGTACATTTTTGAAAAAGAAAATTATTACCAAAATTTTTAAAAAAAATTATTACCAATAGTACATTTTGGAAAAAAAAAAAAAATTATTACCAGCCGTACATTTTGGGGAAAAAAATATTACCAGCAATAAAAATCTCCTTGGCATTAAATAACCCATTGAAGTTGGTATGCCATCAAACAAAACAAACAAACCAACACTATGTTTTCTAAGTATGATATTCCTTACCGATTTTGACATTCAAATAACCAAGAATGACAATTTTATCAATCTGAAGAACTTTTATTAAAACACTTTTCAGCGTTTCATATAAATGCATCTGTTCTTCAGTTGTATTCAAATTTGATTCGTATACTCGGATTATTTTCAGAAAACGTCCTTTCGCAAGAAGCACTTGTATTGCCATCAAGCAATTATTTATATCAATTGATAACTTCAGCCATAAAGGGAACTCTTGACTCAAAAGGCTACTGACGCATGTCTTTCTATTCCTTTCTCCTTGGTCTTCTAGTAAAAAGTATAGTAGACACAAGCTACTCTCACCTCCTAGTTTTTGATTAGACAGCAATAGCAAGTGTGCATCATTTAGCTCCTTAGCTATTAGAGAAGTTCTTCATTCTAGTCTACCAGACGACTCTGTATCAATGAAATTACTCACATTCCGATAAACAACATTTATTGGTTTGATTACAGTAGCAGAACGACGATCACTACGATGCCTTAGAACATCTACCTGCGCACATACCTTTCGCCTTCTTGCAGCAAACTGTCACAAATTCACAGAGACGGACATCCAAATAGCTGCAAATCACTCTCCCACATCATCGGTTCTCTTCCACTCTTGTTGACTGTCACTGAATTTATGTGTTCGAATGCAGGTACAGTAATCCATAACCAGTGCATCCGGGTTATTCCATGAAGCCTGTAGGCACGACATCCGGGATATTCCACCAATCGTTTTCTTTTATAAACGACAGAATGAGTCTGATCCTGTTTTTTCTTTGCATCTTGGAGCTAATGGAAACGGCAGGCGCAGGCCCTTGGCCTTTTTGAATTAAGTGGATTCCTTTTGCATACTTCGGTGAATGAGTTTAAAAAAGAGGGAACAGTAGAGAGGAAAACTGGATCAGGTCACAACAGGAAGAGGGATCATCATTTCAGCTTTGAGATAAATGCATTCTTATTGTCCAAAATAGAGTCCAATAGTATCATAAACAACTCGGAGAATTCCGGTAAGATATCTTTAATCATTTCTAAGATACAACGGTTCAAAGCTTCATCTAACAATTGGGCAATTTTGGTGTTGCACCCGGTATATATATATATATATATATATATATATATATATATATGGACATGCGTCTCCTAGGGAAAACCGTCATTACATCTGACGTGCCTCAGACCAACTCGGCCGCCTAGGAACTCCTGAACAAACAGAGACCAAATAGTGCTTTTGAATACATATCTTCTCGATTCTCCAAATATACACATCTATTCTCTTTCGTATTCTTAACGTAAAGAAAGACAATTGTCTAGGAAATATATTAAATTCGATATATTTCTAATTTATTTGTTTAAAAGTTATTTTAAATGGCTACTTTTATTTAAGTAGATGTTCTGCTTTTATTTATCTATTATTTTAGTATATTTATCCCCCAGCCTGAATATTCGAGAAACCTTGTTAGAAAAATATGCGACCTCTGGTATGATTCGAACCTGTGTTCTTTAGTCACGTAGGACCTCCTCATAAAAAACAAAACTCGAATAAGGTTTTGTTTGATCAGGTGGTCCTACGTGGCCAAAATATATATATATATATATATATATATATATATATATATATATATATATATATATATATATATATATATATATATATATATATATATATATATATATATATATATATATATATATATATATATATATCACGGTTTGGTTTCTGCAAAATGAAGATCAAGTTTTACTCTGGGACAGGCATACACGGTCGCAGTAGTTGCAGCTAAAAGTCCAGACTTGGCTCGATGGCATAGCATAGCAGTACTTCTTTGGCCTCTTGTCCCTGAGAGCAGCCCTGCAGGTATTTTCAAAGAAGGAGACAGCATATAGGGTTAAAACTAAGATACATAAGAAATCTTTCTGTATTCATGTATATACGTATATTTTTTGTGAACACACACACACACACACACACACACACACACACACACACACACACACATATATATATATATATATATATATATATATATATATATATACTATAATAATAAGAAAAAATAGTAAGTTATAAAATCCGGTGTTCTTATTGATATTTTTTATTTTTACAAAACAGTGCTCAATGTAAATTTATAGAGCATAAATATTATAAATTAACTGATTTAAAATATGTTTTCTTCGCTACACAGGAATTACCATGTTTCAAAAACTAGAAAATTCAAATTTAATTATATAATAAAATTAAAAGCATTAGTTCTGTTCCATCTTCAGGCGAATTATGGAATAACTTATTTTTAAATTTACTGAACGTATAATTCATAATTTCTTGTTTCCAAGGATACAGAGAAATTCAATAATTTAGACAGGGGCGGTAACGTGTTCATTTTTATTAATTATCGTTGTATCAATTATGAGTTACGTTTGAAAAAGAGGTTAAGTTTAGGGAGGGTAGGGGTGCATTTTTCAACGAATTTTGACATCCCTTCAACGCATGTCTGTTTTTTTTTCGAACGTAACTCATAATTAACAGAACTAATGCTTTTAAATTAATTAAACAATTAAATTTAAAGTTTTTATCTTCGTCTTCTGAAACATGGTAATTCCTGCGTAGCGAAGAAACCATATTTTAAATCAGTTAAAATATATATATATATATATATATATATATATATATATATATATATATATATATATATGGATGTATTTAGGTGTAGAATGTATTTGGGCATGGGATTATTTTTAATATGTAATGTATACGCATTATGGTTTTCTATGTATATATGTGTTTTTTGTAGATATACACATGTATAGTGCTCATATTTTGTACTGATCTGCATTATGTATTTATTATTTGTTTGCGCTTTTAGAAACCTGTTATTTTCACTGTGTAATGTATATATTAAGAATAGAGATTGGTTAAATATATGTTTGACCAATTTGGGTCGTACATGTTAATTTATATAAAAAGTTTCTCGTATATTTACAGATATGGATACTTATTGAACTTAAATCTGTACTTTTTTTTATAAAGTTTATTCGTCTCCCGTTAAACTTTAATAAGTTTATTTAGATTATAAAAGGTTTGGGACTATTGCTTATTTTATATACTTTAATATGTTTAATTTTTTATTTATATAAATAAATATTTTTCAATATATATTTTATCTGTATATCTTAGTGCTTTTATTAATTATTTATGGAGACTCTAATGGATAATTATATATTAGAACACACAGATACAGATACCCCGGAGGCAAGTTTTGTAGCAATTCGCTGTGTTGGGTTAAAGTACCCTAACCCAACCCGCGAGAGGAATTATCACTACTCACGTCCATATGACGGTTCAGTATAGGATACAGGTTCGATTCCTGTCGGAGGACGCATATTTTCTATGATAATTTCTCGGACATTCAGGCCGGTAAATGTTGTTAATACAGTTTATTATAAACAGATCATTTACTTAAATATTTATATCTATAAAAAAATGTATAAACATAATAATGTCTTAAAATAATTGTCGGACTTTCTCCATTTCATAATATATATATATATATATATATATATATATACTAGCAGCATGGCCCGGCGTTGTCTGTGCTTGATTCAAAAATCATACAGCAATCGCTATCACTTGACTTAAAATATTTTTTCCCTTCCTTGCCTTTAAAGGAGTGCCCTTTGCCGTGCTGATGTTGCTACATGCCTTACTTCTTTCCTATCTCACACTGCGAATTTTTTCTAAGCTCTATACTAAACATTAAATCTGTTACGAAAAAAGAACTAAACAAAATGAACTCAAAACGATCAGCTTTAAAAAAGGACTCGTAACTGGAAAAACCGAATGAAAAAAGAATGTTAACAACAAATACTTTTTCACACCCAACCCAGTTCTACGGAATCAGAATCAACGTTGAGTTTAAGCAAGCAAATGAGTCAGATGGAGTAAAGTGCCATGCAGATTTAAATTTTTCCCACTTTTGTCGAATGCAGCTGTCATTCTTTTTGCATGCTAGCATGCTAGTTAACATTCGTATCAGTCAGCTGTTGGCTCTCCCGCTGGCCAATAGAATCTTTCTGCCTATTCGTGGCAACCAGCTTTTGGCTCTCACTCTGGCCAGTACAAAATGGCTGCAAACTACATGAAAACTGCCGTAGAAGCTTGAAAAAATCGACTATATCCACTATCGATGGGAGTTGGGAAATGCAAAGTCGGTCTTGGCCTTCCCACTAACTTGGAGCATGAGTATGTAAATTTTGGTGCAAATCCGTCGAAAATTGCGGCCGTGCATTCGTTACACACACACACACACACACACACACATATATCCTTCTATTTATAGATAGAGATAATATATAATTTTATTTTGAATAGATCTTTTTACGTTTAAATTGAAATTTAGTCATGTTCTGAATATTTTTTAATATCTTTTGAATGTCCTTCACCAACCACTATTTAAAATATAAATTATAACAGTTTTTTTTTTAAGTCGAATGCATATGTGTCAGAATCTTGACCTATGACGGATCCAGATAGAATTTTGATTTTACACTAAAAATCCTTTTTCAACTCTGATTTACACTTTACTTTCCTTAATTTCATTTATTCTCAACTGCCATTTTATGTAACGACTTATGTCCAAAATCCAGATCTTAAATTAGGTCTCCATGGGTCCTAATGTCAGTCAATACAACTGAGACGAACTCTTTTGGTCTCACTGTTAACTCATGCACGCATACACACAATTTCCTTTGCCTCCCCTTCCTATGCGATAATAAATTCTATCTTTCTTTCCCTCTACTCTCTCAATATGAAATCACTATTCTTATTTTTAACCCTGGAGTGGATTTTTCCATTTACATTTGGTTTACTGATCCGAAGTCATTTTTATCGACTTCAATGAAATAAATATCACCTATGTTTCTTTAAGTGTTTGTTTTTCATTATATAATAATTTTTGATCTGTCTTTGACATAGAACTCACAACGAATCTATATCTTCTTGGAAATGCCTTATGGATTACAAATAATTTTATTATTATAATATATATATATATATATATATATATATATATATATATATATATATGGAAAATATTCTTGATATATAAAAATTCACACACACACACACACACATATATATATATTTATATTTAGATATAAATTTTTATATATCGAGAATATATTTTCTTCATTCATATATATATATATATATATATATATATATATATACATATATATATATATATATATATATATATATATATATATATATATATATATATGGAAGAAAATATATTCTTGATATATAAAAATTTATATATATATATATATATATATATATATATATATATATATATATATATATATAAAGGAGCTCGTACGTATATATATGTGTTCTTTATGAAAATCAAATCTACCGGACTGATCTTGATCAAGCTTACACGAGTGGATAGGTTTGGACCTAGATTAGTTTTTTGGCTATTGATATATAGTACGCCCCTTAGGGGCCAAAAATGGGTTCTATATGTTGTAAATCTTTTTCACATCAATTTATTTTTTAAAGATTTCATAAATAAAAGTTGTAGAGAATCCAAAAGCATAACCATTGCACACGTTTTAGAAAGGAGAAATGGGGTACCACTTAGGGACCCCAAATGGTGTCAGTATGTAGTAAACTGGCTGATCGGTTGAACTCTCCTGCTTTCGGGCGAGGAGGAACCCGAAAGAGGCTACGCTGAAGGGCGGATTATCTTTCGGGGAGGTAAACCGACCCTGAACCCGTTTATACTGGTTCAATGGGCATATTTTTGGCCGAGCCCAGGGCTCGGAGATCCCACGTTAAACCGGCCTTGTGCCACATGACGCCCTCGTGAGGGGGGGTGACTGAATATCGTCAGTATGTAGTAAAAATGTTACATTGACTTATTCTGAAAAAACATCATTAATAAAATTTGTAGAGAATCAAAAAAGAGATAGGAGTATAAGGTGCCCTAAAGGGCATAGAATAGATTCTGTAATAGTCAATTTGAGTTAACAAGTTCAAAGTTGCATCTAATCTGACCTTTATATTGCCATACTTTGACCAAAATATATAAAGACATGAACATACTGTAGACCTTGCATTAGTTATACTTTATAATTTTTGGTGGCGCATCTGTTATAAATTAGTGGAAGTATTTTATTTATGACATATCGATTGCAAACCATATTATTAGTACAATTAAGACAGCAAATTAGTTAAGGAGTGAGCTAATATACCTCCCAAGAAAAATCATCTCTTGGAAGAAAATCTACTGTCATTGCGAAAGAGAGGCAAAGATTGCTTGAAATAGAAGAACAATGGCAGTTGAGGCTCCACGGTAACAAAATCAGAATTGAACAGATAAGACAAAATCTAAGTTAAGGGCAGAGACAGCAAGAACTTGAAACAAGGATAAGAATTGGAAGATCTCACAGGTTGGAACAGATCAGGGTTAGAAATCAACAGAAAAGACCAATTGAAACTGAAGTGCAAACATTTGAAAGACTTTCTCTTCACAGGTCAATAATTTACCAATCATGCAGCAGACAAATTTTGCAATGGTACTCGACTGCTACGAATTATGATACAACAATCCTCAAGCGTAGATTGGTGCAGTGACATAACTTTGTATCTACTGTGGAGCAAAATAATAGGAGAATGAACCTCCTGGTATGTGCTTCACAAGCGGTAAGGTCAACTCGAAGCTTCTACAGGATCCTCCAGAACCACTGAGGGAATTTTTCACTGGTGCTACTAATGATTCAAATGACTTTCTTAAAAATAATCGGAACTATAATGACCTGATGATCTCTTTTGGTGCTAAGATTATTCGTGAGAGAGGATTTATGCTTACATCTAATGTCCAAGGGCAAGTGTATCACTATATTGGATTTTAGCCAAGGTAAAATGTCAAAAATCTATTGCACTTGCAGTTGCTTCATCAGGGATTGCTGCAATATTATTATCTGGGGGTCGGACACCTCATTCAACATTCAAATACCCACTGCACCTGAACATGAACATCCTATGTGCAATATGCCAGAGAGACTAAGAAAACTCCCTGTAACTTCAAAGATAAACTGAAGGATTATGGCAGCATTCACCAACTTAAAGAAGGACACCGCCCAGAAAAACTAAAAGAGATTCCGAAGTCGAAGCTGAAGCCAATGGCGATTTTATTGAATAAATTTACTCTTTAGTAATTCAAGATATTTTTGCGTAATTTTGTTAAATATATCTATTAAAATGATATGTATATATATATATATATATATATATATATAAATACATATATATATATATATATATATATATATATATATATATATATATATATATATATATATATATATATATATATATATATTGAGTGTAGTGTACATTTGTGTGTGGGCATGAGTGAGTATACACTTATGGAATTCAATATATTTGAAGAGGCGTAAGAATGCCTTGTTTGAAAGTTGTTTTCCAATTATGCCCGCGGACTCTTGCTGTAATGTCCTCAGTTCTTTCTTTCTCTCACCCGCATTTCCATCGACATTTTTTTGCCGCCATTTTGTATTGAGACGTGGCGCCATCTTCGTCTCATTTCGTAGCATTTTCTCTCGGCATCCGTTTTCTGGTCATTTTTCTTACATAATATTTCCCCATCTCCCCACTCATGGTTCGTTATTTATTCTTTCAGCGAATTGATGCCATGAGCCGAATGGGTTTGAAACAACAGCAAAAAAAGTTGTTCATCATTGAAAAAAGACGTTTAGTTCATTTTGTACCTTTTTTTCTCATGCACATACGTTTTCTTTCTTTTATTGATCTGATGAAGCCAAGAAAGGAGAAACGCGTAACCAAATCTAGTTTTAACGAAATGATATTCCATTTATCATATTTCTTTAACACACACACACACACAGGCAAATATATATATATATATATATATATATATATATATATATATATATATATATATATGCACATTTCATTGATACAATTGATACATTGATTCTATACAATTTCTCATGCGATCTAATAATTTTTTCTTTTCGGATGATAAATTATATAAAAACTGTCCAAATATATTCAAGTAGAGCTCAATGTCCAGGAGAGAGCTAGAATATAATATAAAAAGTGTCAAACACTAATATTCCATGGTTATAATTTATTACATTGGAATCGTAATCACGATCCAATTCATCAGACCTACAAATGTCGTTTGAACAGTCAAACTTAATTCTTGAAAACGAAAATGTAGCAACATTCGAAAGTATATATATATATTCTTTTTAGTTGGTATTCGTGTTTGAGTAGACGCTCTGTTTATCTGTTAAACAGTATAATTATTTATAGCCGTCTACCGGCGTGAATATTCAAGAAATCTTATTATTGAAAAATATGTGCTTCATTAGATCTGATGTGATTTGGACCTCTCAGCTACAGAGTCCGTTGATCACGAAGCAAAGTTGATTACTGCCTTTAAACACTTCTCTGACTTTTGAAATAGATATATATGTTCAGTTTCATATCCTAACATAAAGCAATTTCTAAAGGAAGGAATGGATTTTTAAAAAAATATTAATTAATCCGACAGATTAATATTAATTAAACGTTATTTTTAATCAATATTCATATTTGAGCAGCCACTCTATTTATTTATTAAACAGTATATTTATTTATTTTCGTCTGTTGGCCAGAATATTCGAGAAATATTATTAGAGAAAATTGTTGTCGGTTTAATAATATTATTGTTATTATTATGATAATCGTTATTTGAGTGTTTGAGTAGATATTCTTTTTTGCTTGTTTTTTTTTTTTTGTTGTAAATATTTTAATTGATGTCTACCGGCTTGCGCAATCGAAAATCTTACTATATGGTATGTGCAATTATTAATCCTTATTAAGTTTTTCGATTGCAGTAATTGTCAGTTACACGGTTTAAAGAAAGTTGGAATGTTCATTCAACCTGAAATAATGTCGGATTCACGGTTGATTTGTCAGAAAGGAGACTTCTTGACGTAATAGATCTAGAGGGGATGAACCCAGCGTTTTTCGATTTTTAAGTAACGTCGTTTTCGTGTTTGCATTTTGAGATGAGTTCTGATAGTCTAGTCTGGGAATGTAATTATAGATTTTATTATCTTCCAGACAGAGTTTACAATGTGGGGATTTGATACCGTTTTCCTTATTGTCCATGATATTTTTGGTGTCATTTGTTTTTTTTTCGTTTTTTTTAATCTCCTAAATATATTTAGAAAACATTGTATTGTTCGCGTATGTACAATTTTAAAGGATGTTTTGTGTGTATAGTTCCTCTGTTTGACAAACTGTTGTTACCTGTTTAGGGGCCAGAAAAGAAAGACACGGAAGACGAAGGTAGGTTGAACAAGAGTATTGAAATAACAGATATATACAAAGCAAGAGTATTAGCAATAAGCAGTTAGAAGTGTCCGTCCCAACAATCAGGTTACACTGCGTCTCGACTGCCTCAACGACTGCCTCATTAGGATTGGTTTATTTTGTTTTACGGTATATTAACCTCAATGGGTTATTTAATGCCGACAACATTTTTAGGGTAGATTCATATGAATAGAATATGTACTTTTTGGTTTAGATTGGTTTGGTTTATTTTGTTTTTCGTCATATCAACCTCAATGGGTTATTTAATGCCGACAACATTTTTAGGATAGATTCGTATGAATAGAATATATATTCTTTGGTTTAGATTGGTTTGGTTTATTTTGTTTTTCGGCATATCAACCTCGATGGGTTATTTAATGCCGACAACATTTTTTTATTGCAAGTAATATTTTTCTTTTGTCAAAAATCTGTTTCTGGTAAGATTTTTCCTTCCAAACTGTGTTGCTGGTAATAATTTTTTTCAAAAAATTGCTGATAATAGTTAACTCTTTGCCCATAGCTGGGACCCTAACAGGTGCTACCACCCAGGGTCAGGGTGTACCTGGGAGCACCAGCAATTAAGAGATGTTTCCACGCTCCTCAAAACCTCCTGATCAGAGGCCTTGCTGCTGGACGTAGTTTATCGTCTTACCCAGGATGGGCCTCATTAGTCTCACAGTTAGTATTTATGAGAGGAGGAAGAGTTCATTCTACTGTAGGCCAGTTTACCACAACAGAAACAGAGATACAGTAGAGGATAGTTGCATTTGTGTGTGTATATATATATGTGTATATATATATATATATATATATATATATATATATATATATATATATATATGGACAAGTTCGACAATTATTTTAAGACATTTTATGTTTAAACATTCTTTTTTATAGATACAAATATTTAGTAAATGCTCTGTTTATAATAAACAGTATTAATAACATTTACCGGCCTGAATATTTGTATCTATGAAAAGAATATATAAACATAAAAATGTCTTGAAATAATTGTTTGATTTTGTCCATTTCATAATATATATATATATATATATATATATATATATATATATATATATATAAATGGATAAATAGTCGTCTAAATTACGCAAAAATGAAAAAACACTGACATCTCATTTTACATTTAGATGTCAGTGTTATTTTCATTTTGCGTAATTTAGACGACTATTTATCCATCGTACCCTATATGTATATTTCAGCAAAATTACACGAAAATATCTTGAATTACTAAAGAGTAAATTTATTCAATAAAATCGCCATTGATTTCAGCTACTTCCTCCAGACCACTTTGGAATCTCCTGCATCTCTTCTGGACGGTCTCCTTGTTTAAGTTTGTGAATGTTACCATAATGCTTGCCTCCGGTTCATCTTTGATGTTACAAGGAGTTTTGTTGGCAACAGTGCCCCACACATAATAATCAAGCGTCTGAGGTGTTAGGTGACCAGATGTAAGGGATGTTGTGGTTGCAGAAATTGTCTGACAGACCTGACTGGGATCTACTGCTTGTGTGGCATGGTGAAGAGTCCTGTTGGCAGACACAGGATCTTCCAGCAGCCAACCTCTTGACTCAGAGCAGCACTACCTCCTCAAGGCACTTGATGTAGACATCCGTGTATACACACACATATATATATATATATATATATATATATATATATATATATATATATATATATATATATATATGTAGACGTCCGTGTTTATTATATATATATATATATATATATATGCAGAAATATAATTTTAAAGTGTGCTATATTTATGGGATAAAGTGCTCAATATCAGAGATAGAGCGTATGTAAATATAAATATAAAAGTGAACATTGTCAACATTCAGAGGCGACAGGCTGCTTCATGCTAGACGCAATCGTCAGGCCGCGAGTGTTAGATTATTTCTCGACTATTTATATATATCGGTCAGTGGTGTGTTGTGGGTAATACATTCTGATGATTATTTTGGCGGGAGTGGCTTGAGTATTTATTTATTTATTTGGGTTAATTCGTTTTTTATTATCATTTCTTATTTTATATTTATTGATTTCGGTTTTCGATGTTTTATTAACGTAGTAAAAAGTCGGGGGGGTTGCTTAGGTCGCTTATTTTTTTTTTTGATCTAGGAAGATAAAGCTATTTATTCGTCCAATTTATGGATTGATTGCCGTAGTCTATTCTGCTATTTTGGCGTGGGACAGTTTTTAATTTGTTTATTCTTTTATTTATTTATTTATCTGGATTCAATATATATATATATATATATATATATATATATATATATATATATATTGAATTCATCTAGGTTATCATTCATATAAGTTTTATTAAACGTAACTGACTAATCATATCTATTATATTTCATTTTTTTTTTCAATTTGCGTATTAATTTCCGTATCTTTAAATTAAAAGTGTGAAGAAAGTAGCCGCGGTTCATGCTAGCTCGTGTAAAACCTTCAGTTTTCATTTTAATTTAGAAACACGGAAATTAATCCATCAATTAGAAAAATAATTTAAAACTATAATAAATGAATCTTGTATGTTACCTTCAGCAAAACTTGTTTAAAGGAACACTTGCTGCCAAGATATACCCAGTTTAAACAGCACAATACAGCAGCTCACAAGAATATTAGCGCCAAAAAATCCCGATTTAATCTCATTTCAAGGCAGAATAATCTTTACAGTGAAACATGGTTGGCATTATGTAACGATTTTTAACATGTTTTAATATCCTAAAATAAATAACATTTAGCTTTAGTTGGTATTGAACCTTCTTTTAAAAGAAATGTTACAATGGATTTATACTCCATTTGTTTTCATTTTACCTCTCTCTCTCTCTCTCTCTCTCTCTCTCTCTATATATATATATATATATATATATATATATATATATATATGTGTGTGTGTGTGTGTACACTTTTAAGTATATGATGGCTATTGACTCGTTAGACAGGTATGACCTCTCATTTATATATATATATATATATATATATATATATATATATATATATATATATATATATATATAAATAGGTAAAAAAAAACAAATGGAGTATAAATCCATTGTAACATTACTTTTAAAAGTATATGAGGTCATACGATAGCTATTGACTTGTTAGACGTTATGATTATATATATATATATATATATATATATATATATATATATATATATATATATATATATATATATATACTTTTAGTATATGATAAGTTATGACTCGTTAGACGAGTATGACCTCTCATATATATATATATATATATATATGAGAGGTCATACTTAAAATGTTTATATATATATATTTATATATATATATATATATATATATATATATAAAATGAGAACAAATGGAGTATAAATCTATTGTAACATTTATTTTGAAAGAAGGTTCAATACAAAGTAAAGCTAAATGTTATTTATTTTAGGATATTAAAACATGTTAAAAATCGTTACATAATGCCAATCATGTTTCAATACCATAAATGTGTCTCCTCGAGCGATGTTAAACTATTGGCGAGTGAAAGATTAATTTAATTTCGAAAGCAGAATACTTTAAAAAAAAGGGTTCACGGCAAACCCCACAAGCATTTTTTTAAGTATTCTGCTTTTGAAATTAAATTACTCTTTCACTCGCCAGTAGTTTAACATCGCCCTAGGAGACACATTTATAGTGTCGTAACATAATTGCCATTATGTAGTGATTTTTAACGTTTTAATATCCTAAAATAAATAAATAAATAAATAAATTATCTATCTATCTATCTATCTATCTATCTATCTATCTATATATATCTGAAAAATTATGGCTTCAGTTAATAAAATCTTTTCTTTCTATGATCTTTTCAAATTTTTAACAAACGAAATTATATATTTCAAAGCAAAGGCAAGAAAAATAAATTATCAGGCCGCCATCTTTAATGTAGTGTTTGAATGTTCGAGTTGTTTATTGAAGAAAATAAAATGGCGCTGAAAAAAATTATGAAATTTATACAACTATTTGAAAAGATGATTAAACATAGACTTTTTGATTCACTTAAAAAGAAAACAAAAGATAGAAACAATTTAATGAAATAAATAGTGTTTAATTCTTTTGTTGTCAATTCTCGAGACAAAAGACAATGTATAAACCCAGTCTTATATATTTGGGTTTTATCAAAATTATCTTTTCAAAACATTATTAATAGTAATAGGTGTGTCAAGTGAAAAAGCGTCCTTTTGCCACACCATTTATTTAAGGGTACGTATGTTAGACTGGGCCAAAAGCTTTTTATTCAGCTGGCTGTTATTGAATTTCTTTAAATCTCAATATGGTCTAAACTACATTTTGGTTGTCTATAATATTACGAGATCAGTAGACAGATAATTTTACGAGATTAGAAGACTTAGATAATCTTAATAGATTAGAAGACTTAGATAATCTTACGAGATTAGAAGACATAGATATTCTTGATAGATTAGAAGACTTAGATAATCTTACGAGATTAGAAGACATAGATAATCTTAATAGATTAGAAAATTTGGATAATCCTGCGAGATTAGAAGACTTAGATAAGGCACTTTCACTACAAACCTTTTGACAAACTATTTCATCTGATTATTTTGGTTTTCCCCACACGGCAGGGTTAGGGGTTTTATTCTTCGACCGTTGAAAAGACGCCTATAAAGATTGTTAAAAAAATCGAAAATAGAAAACACGTCAAAGTTCCAGAGAAATGTCTCAGAAAATCAGTGTCAGCATTTCACCAAATACCGGACCATCTCAAGAGAATTGGCAAAGTGGAGAAGCTCATTAAATCTGTTCCACAGGAACTCAGTGAAAGCTAAAGAATTCGATGTTTTGAAGTGTGTTCGACGCTGTATCTGCAAAATTCGAATGATCCCTTTCTTGATCGAAGAGTGACTTGTGATGAGAAATCGATCCTTTATAATAATCGTAAATGATCAGCTTAATGGTTTGATCATGTCGAAGGATCGAAACACTTTCCAAAAACAAATTTAATGTAGCTTTTGTTCGACTAGTGCTTTCAAATGTTGATTATCAATTGCAGATAGACGTCCTTTACCAACTTCATCTTCAAGACTCTGTGGAACTTCAGAAAATGCCATACTCTTCAATCACAAGTCGATCCTTCACCCCATACTCTGTTAATATTGGTAGCAGTTTCAGAAGCATTATCGCTAAGCTTGAACTCATGCAAAAATAAATAAATAAAATAAAATAAACGAATCTCTTTTTTTCTCGTTCAAGATGAGGGATATATAATGATTTAAATTAAATTCTGAAAGAGATTGATATATGTTGAAACTTGACTAATGCATGGAATAATAATGCAACACAAAATGTACTTAGAACAAAATGTATTGAAACAAGAAAGTGTACACAATATTTACATATAGTCTTTTGTATATTCCTGGTAAGACCGTTCGTGGAGAATGTGTTGACTGAGTCGCAGTCGGGCAGAGTCTCTGGTTGAATCTCTTGATTCCTATATTTATTTGTATTAAATACAAAATGCGGCACAAGGCCAAAAAGGGGGATGGGGAATGACGGTCTTCATCTGTCTTAAATCTAAACTTAGCTAGTCGCAGACACTGACCCAAACATGCCAACAATAATCCAATCACCAAAACAACACATTCACTCCTACCTTTCTTACTACGTCCACCATAATACCTCAGATTCTCTATGAAGTCCTAACTAGTCCCCTTATGTACAGATATTTTTCATGGGAGGAGGGTCATAAAATAACAATTTTTAAAAAATCCCCAATGAGTATATACAATATGACGAAATATATTTACAATAAACTAAACAAAATTAGCGTTAGTATTAAAACCCCCCACAAACTTTGAATGTGGCAGAAATATCAGTTAACCGGACGAAATCGATGCGGGACTAAGAAAATAAGGACACATTCAAACCAACAAGCGTTCACACAAACACTCACTCATTCATAAACAACAACAAATACGAAAACACACACACGAAACGAAAGGCGCCCCGCATCCACCAGAAAACTGACATCACTAACCACCTAACGAGGGAGGGGATGGGGAATTAAACAAAAGTAAAAAAATAGGGACAGAAATAAAAGGGACCAATGAGCTTACATACCCTAGCTAAGTTAACCGGAAAAAAAAGAAACTAAAAATTCAAAATCGAAAACCTAGACTAGCCTAATATCTGGGTGGGTTGCCTATGTTCAACCCTGATAAGACAAAATCCTGTACCTAACCGACGTCCAAATGTCACTCTAGGTCAGCCTCTTTTAATCTACACATTCGCGCAAGATTCACCCACCTTTTGCCAAATTCTGATGCTGGGAGCCGCCGCCTTTCCGTCCTAATCTTGACTTTAAGCTGATGCTTAAAGAACAAGATCAGTTGGGAAGAGGTGAACTTCTCGCCATCATAGAATTCCTTCTTTCGTGTCGTCCAAATCACGACTCGCATAACCCCTAGTAAGCAACAGAACACATAGTGTTCAGCCTTCGTCAATTGCGATACCACATTGCTACAAACAGAACTGGCTTCCAGAAAAAAAACTTTCCCTGCAGCATGCGAACCACGAGGCCTTCAACAAACTTGCACAACGGCACTACCGTCATGCACTGAAAAAAGGCGTGACCAATGGTCTCGACATTCCCAGTACAGCGACGACAGTTTGGATATTTCTCCAAGCCTGCTGAACAAAGTCTTTTGCCGACCCAGAGGGCCCCACGAATCATCAGCCAGGTGAGTGATGCCTCAACGTTATTGAGACATTTCAACCCAGGCGCCCAAGGCCATATCGAGCGAGCCTCCTGCTTCGTAAGACCGAGCTCGTCGATCAGACCATCTTGAACGGACCCCCTAACTAACAAACGATATAATGCCTTACGAGACAACGCTTGGGCGTCGGAGAGGCCATCCGACGTCCGCAAGAGGAGCTTCAAAGCACGACGACATTCGCGGTAGAAGGAGCACTCGACACGAGGTGTACGGCCGGCCTCCTCCTCGCACGAGTGCACACTTCTCAGGGATGGGAAATGTTTTCGGACATCTTCTTTCCAAAAGGTGCCCACCTCATCCAAACCGCGACACATTCGGTCTAGAAAGGTAATGTGAAGCATATATTGACGAATCTCAATGCTAGGCATACCCAGACCGCCCTCAGAGGGATGAAGGCAACAGATCTCGCGACATACCATATGGGACTTGCCTCTCCACAAGAAAGAGAACAAGGCCTTGACTAATGACATTAGTCGGGCATACGGGAGTGGAAGCACAGAGAGTCGGTACAGGAGGATCGGATAGATGTGTGAAACACATACTTCCGCCCTTCCCTTCAGGGAAAGTCCCCTCCGAGACCTCAGATTACCCGCGGCCTCTGCCTTCCCTTGCACCTTCGACCAATTCATTTCCAACTGGAGATCAGGACCGAACCAGACGCCGAGTATCTTGATCGGCCCATCCGTCCAGAGGAAAGGTCCGGGAAGAGAAACTCCCTTCCACGCACCCAACCGCAAGCCCACAAACTTATCGCGGTTGATCTTGGCCCCTGTCACCATCTCATACCCACTGATCTGCTTGCTGACTTCGTCAATCTCGGCTCTGCTCGACACAAGAACCGAAACGTCGTCAGCATAGGCAGAATACCTGACCGAGGTGGAAGCACCAGGCAGCGAAATACCGCGTAGGACCGTATTCGCCTTTAACTTGCGTAGGAAAGGTTCCAACGCAAGAACGTAAAGCAGAGGCGAGAGCGGACAACCTTGACGAATGGACCGAGACAATACGAAAGGCTTCGATCTTACCCCATTCACTTCCACCAGCGCACCGGGGGTCGCATACAAGAGTCGGATCCAGGAGCGAAAATCGGCTCCGAAACCGGCCGCCGAAAGGACAGCCTCCAGAAATCGATGGTCAACCCTATCGAAGGCCTTGGACTGATCTAAATTGATCAGCGCGGCTTCACTGTCGACTTGTTCTAAGATCAAGCGTACCATATGAAGGTTATCCTGAATAGTCCTGCCCTTCACAGCACAAGTCTGTTCAGGGCCAATCAGACTAGACAGGACAAGCTGCAAACGGTTGGCTAAGATCTTCGCCAAAATCTTTAAGTCAGTATTTAACATCGTTAAAGGGCGAAAGTTCCCTAACCCATCCCCACCGTCCTTGTCCTTACGCAGCAACTTGATGACACCCCTGGTGAAGCGTTGAGGTAAAGACCCTGCTCCATCCAGTGGTTGAACACCAGTTCCAGCAAAGGAACAAAACGTGCGACAACCTCAAGTAAACTTCGTAAGGAAGACCATCTAATCCGGAGACTTATCCAGGCCAACCTGCTTCAGCGCTTCCCAGATTTCCGATTCTGTTATGGGACCCTCACACCTAGCTACTTCAGCTGCCGAGAGGCAGGGAAAGTCAGCTAAGTAGGCGTCGAACTGAGCAGAGCTCAGACCGGGCTCCCTGGTGAAAAGATCCTGAAAGTAATCCCGAAAGACCTCACATATGCCCGTGTTTGTAGTCACGGTCCGCCTATCCGGTAATGTGACGCACGCTATATGTCGCCGAGACGCGTTTCGATTCTCCTCTACACGCAGTTCAGCGGCCATATTCGTAGCCTCAGAAGACCTAGCCTCAACTACCAGAGCTTGATCCTTCTTGATAAGCAAGGATCAACTCTGCCTTAGCTAAAGCTATGTCCCCGCTAACACGGGTTCAATGCCCGATCGACTTTATTTTCTAAAGCAGTTTGCGCCGCTAATCTATCTAGATTGAGTCGACGGCTAAAATCGGCAGCAAACGTTCGAATCTTGGATTTTAAATTTCCCACCAGGCATTTCCCAGAACCGCTCCCGTCAGTTCCCTTTGTATCATTAGTAACAGCTGGTCCCGAAAACCCTGATCACCGAAAAGTGAACAGTTCAATTTCCAGTAACCAGCCAATCTAACCTTAGGCTTATCTAAATTTACACGAACCCGAACAAGCCTATGATCCGTATAAACTATATAATGGAAACTTGGACACCCTAAGAGCCCTACATCGACTCTCTAACTAAGACTCGGTCCAGGTAGCTCACAAAAGCGAGCCACGAGCCGATTGCCACTAGTTGTCCAAGTCCATGCTACCTCCCGAGGGTGTTCATTCCGGAACTTATCGACGAGATCAAACCCATCGATAAAGTCCCGAAATGGTTTCACATCCGGGTTGTTAGTACCTTTTTGTGCCCTATACGATCTATATCGGGGTCAAGGACGGCATTCCAATCCCCCGCTAAAACTACCCGACGAGACGTCGTCAAGACCGGCGCGATCTGCCGAAACAAAGCAGGCCGCTCGGAATGGATATTGGGCGCATAAACCCCAATGAGACGAAGAACCTTATCCTTTATGGTAACATCCAGCACGCAAAGCCTGCCCGACGGATCCGCGAAGACAAAGGTACATGCAGCCTTCAAAGACCTGCTCACTAGCCAAGAGACACCCCTCGAACGACCATCAAAACATGCTGAATAAAGGGCGAACCCCTTAGACAGTATGTCCTCACGATCATGAGAAGAAAACCGGGTCTCTTGTATGCAACATATATTCACCCCGAGGCGCTGAAGGTCACGAGAGAGCCTCACCCTGCGAGACTCGGACCTCAGGCCCCGGACATTTAAACTAGCTAACCAAAGTGCCATTGTGAAACCGATTAGGGTTGCCCTTCAGGATAGAAAATGGCTGGGGTGAGGACACCGACAGCCTGTCCCAAAGAACCAGACATCATCTCAGTATCGAGCGTGTCACCCTGGGACAAGCCGCCGATGTCCGCAGGATACGTTAGTTTAAGGGCTCTATAAAGGGATCGGTGAACATAAATAGGGACCCTCCCTTTACATTTCTTAGTTTCATCTAGATTTTCCTCCAGAAGGACAACAGCTGGGGGCACCACCTTCAAGGACGTTTTTGCCTCCTCTATCATGCCCCAGATCTCTCGCGTACCCGGGCCAGTTCTTACTACGGTTTCGAGCCTTGTGGAAAATTTCCGGCACCTCCACATCCACACCCTTGATGTGCCGGAAATTCCACAAGATTTTCAAGGGCTTCGGGTTCTTCGTTTGACCGAAGACCCTTTCCGCCTGATCCCGGGATACGCGGCAGACGTCTTCCCCTGTGAGATATGGTGGCTTGATTTTTTTTTTTTTTTTTCTGTGACAACTTGCGAATCTGGGCTCCTTACCCTTTTCTTTTGTGGAGACTGGATAGGTGTTGAGATGGGTGTGATGTTTGGAGTGGTGGAGGGTGTCATGCCCGAAGGCGTCCTCACAGGTGAAGGTTTTGATGAATGCAAAGATTTTGTCGGTGAGTTCGACAGTGACTTTGGTGGAAGAGGTTTCAAAAAAGATTTTTTGGATGAAGTAGGGGAAGACGGGGCAGAGAATAGAGGGGCCGGTGCCCCCAGCGATTTTTGGTTTTTCCCCCGCTTAGCCTCCAACTGTTCTTTTAATTTCTTTAAGTCGAGGATCTTTTTCCAGCTCGGCTCGTTAGCTTTTTGGGTGTCGCTGTCGTTTTTTTCATAAGACGCCGAGGCGTCGCCCTCAGAGCTGACAGAGGGAATGGGGCTGTAGGTGACTTTGTCCCTGGTTCATGTTGGGACTGAGGAACCGCTGTTTGTCTTCCCTTGCCCCTAACTACGAGGCGCCATTCCCCTCATCCTTCTCCTTAACCACACTTGTGGCAGGCGTTGGTTTGGGGGGCAATGTGGGATTGGACCCAACCGAGGGATTTTGCCCATCGGTCCGCCTCGCAGCTAGGCCCATTACAGGCGCCGCGGATTTTTCCTTATCGTCAAGGGGGATTTTGGTCACCTACGACCCGGAACTCAGGGCCTTCTTCCCTGGGCAGGAGGATAAAAAGGTGACCAGTCTCTCACACCTCCAGCAAGTTGGTCGCCTACCAGTCACTATGACCGGCATTTTCTGGTCGCCGAACACCAAACAGTTGGGGACGGACTTGAAGGCCTTCTGGTCGAGCATGATGTCAAAAGTCCATCCCCCGTTCAAATTGTCGGAGAGAGCCCCTAAAATTTGGCCGTACTGCATAAAAAATGCAGCCAGGAGCTCTCCCGAAATTTGAGGAGGAACCTCGAAAACGGCTACCCTGGTCCGCCTGCGGCCTTCATATTCCGTTCTTAGAATGAAATCTTTTGTGATTAGCTCTTTCTTTTGCCATGGCCAGGCAATCTTCCGGTGTGGGCAGCAGAATGTCCCACATGAAGAAACCCGTACCCTTAATAACTCTTTGGGGTTTTATCCCCAGGGACAAAAGTGATTTGATCACAGTGTCTTTTGTGGAACGACAAATCTTTCGGGTTTTCTTGTCGACCACAAAACGGTCACCATTCTCTTTGAGAACATATCGAGTTCCTGGACATTATCGACGAACCCATCTTTATTAACAAGATGGGCGTAGCCTTTCGCCTTATCCAGGAAATCCGCCATGTTCAGAATACAACTAGGGGGACTTCCAGCAGGAGGGCAACTCCTCGGTCGTCTTACTTTGTGCCTCCTTTGGAACTTCGTCTTTTCTGGTAGGGCTCCTTTCTTGGAGCTACTGGCATTTTCAGATTTTGGGCTATTATCAGCCCGCTTTTCTGCAGATTTAACAGGCGGGTCGGCTTTAGCCGCCGATCCGAAAAGGTCTTTTTCACGTTGGTCCGACTGGCACCGTCGGCCATATTGAAACAGTGGAACTACCACCTGCGGGTCTTCGCACTTATGTACAACTTGGGGAAAGGAGTTGGGAGAGAGAGGAAAAAAATGGAAATTAAACAAAAAGCCTGGAAACACCAGAAAAATAAAAATAGCAAAGACAATCAAAATAAAACAACTAAAAGCAAAATAAAAGACAAACTTGATCAATAAATAAATATACAGTTAAGAAAAAAAATAACAATGGCGCCCAAAGGCTGCCGAAAATAAAAAATAAAAACAGAAACTCCTCTCTTTTTTTTAAATTCAAAAATTATACAAAAAGAAAAAGAAAAGAAAAAGTCTGGTTTATAACCAGAAAAAAAAAACCGCTAAAGAAAATAAATTAAAAGAAAAAACAAACTAGTCAAACCAAAAAGGGAAAAAGAAAGCGACCGAAGTCGCTAAGAAAAGAAGGAGGGTATAAAAAAATAAAAAGAAATAAAAACAAAGCTTTCTTTTTCTTTTTTCTTTTGTCTTAAACTGTTCTTTTTTTTTAAAAACTGAGAAGAAATAAACAAAAATAAGAAAGCAGTCGTCCGGTAAGACTTTGTCAAACCGGACTAAAAAAAGAAAAAATGTGGGCCGAAGCCCAAAAACAAATTAAAAACAAACAAAAGAAATGGAAAAAATAAAAAATATAAAACTTAAGCAAAAACTGGGTCGAAGTTTGTCAAGCAAGCAAGTTCGGGAAGCACTTCAATCAAATCCTCGTGGGCCAAACAATCTCGTCGCACCGCAAAACAAAGAAAACAATCACAACACCCAACACAGCCGGTCAGGAATAAGTCCGAACAAGACAGAGGGAATCTCGTGATTCCTCCCTCTCTTCCCGGTACCAACCATATTTATATGGTCGGTACTCCACTATGCAAATTAGGTGGATCCTACCACAACAATATAAGATATACAAAGGGGGCACTTTAATCATTAGGAATTAGTTATATATTTTTGTGTAACTGTTACAATACTATATTAGAACAATTAAAATTATTTTCCGAGAAAACTGATACATAGGGAAGATATTTGAATAATCCACAAGATTTATTGAATCGAAACCGCCTGCATGCGGATAGAAAACGAATAGAGAAAATATAGACACGAATGACTATTCTCTTCGGATTTATTCAATCTATACCGTGAGACGAACCTAAGGAAACTAGAAGTCCTAACGAGGTTTATTATTGGCGTATAAAATCTTAACGATGTAACATACGTAGGTGACACTGTATTGATGACAGACTCACACAGGAAACTGCGAAAATTCTTTTATGTTTTCTTATATTCCTGTCCTGTATTCAGTTACGACCTTTGCAGTGATCATCTCGAAATTTCGTATAGTGAAATGTTCTATATTTTTCATACACTCCGACTGTCTGCGATTTTGTTTTATAAGCGTGACAGTTTATATCAGAATGCTAATGGTGTACAACATGAACAAATCCCTGTTTTAATCAGCCATATCTTCCTAACACCCACGGATGACAGCAACACAATAAACCATACATATCAATGAAGAAGTTGCAACAAGTACATTATCTCTCTTTCAGTAAAAATGTCAAACTCAACGAGACTATTTATTCGTCTTTTGTACAAAATGAATAACTAAAGAAGAAACGCCCGGGTGTTTAAGCAAAATTCTCTTTTCTCAGTGTCATATACAGAATGACACCTGATCAATTCATTTTCAGATAGTTTCGAAAAAAAGTTTGAAGAACCTGGATGAGAATCGTGAAGAATAAAATAAAAATGTAGACATTAAAAAAACAAAAAAAAAAAAAAAAAAAAAACAATAACAAAGAAACTGCAACAACGAGGAGGTACTGTCTTAAAATACTACACTCCGGCGTTAAGGTGAATTATAATTTGCTGTTGTTTCAAAGATATCCATCATCGGAATCATGATCCTATTTATTTAAAAAACTTATAGACGATGCTTCTGGTGTCATTTAAAATGGGCTCCTTTTCTTTTCTAGATATTGTGACCAGTTTTCTTAAAGGTCGTGTTTTCATGATTTCAGATCAAAAATTGGAAATTTTCTAAAATACTTTTAGTGAAATTTTTACTTTCAAACATTATAGCTAGATATTTTGAAACAGATGGCGCCAGTTTAAATTGACACCATAATGATATTAAAGTGATGCGTACATTTTTTGTTGCAGATATTGTGACCAGTTTGCTTAAAGATCGTGTTTTCTTGAATTCAGATCAAAAATTGGAAGTTTTCAGTGAAGTAGTTTATAGTTATATTTTAGAATTTTATAAAAAAGAAGGCACCTTTTTAAACTGACGCCAAGAGGATATCTGTTGTTCAATTGGTTACACCAAAATTGAGCTGGATGGCGTTCTTATAAATTCCTTTGGTATCTATATAAATTACTTGGCTATAAATTACTTGACTATCTATAAAAATCCTAAGAAAAAAATGCGCGTCGCCTTATTTTGATCGCTTTCTCTTTCTCTTTTCCCATTCATACAATCCGGGATATACTTAACTTCTAGCAGTCAACGGCACGGACAGGAAGAAAGTGTTCCAGGGTTAAGAAGTTATCAGTCTTCTCTAGACTACTACAGCCTAGTGCAGAGGTTATACGAGCCGAGCTAACAATCCTGCCAACATTCGTAGGATATAAGCTTTATTGGTTTATAAACACAAATGGAGTTGATCACAGAAAAATAATTTCAAAGACTATGTAAACTTGGATGACGATTTTCTGATTCCTGTGTAGGAAAGCTTAATTTATCATTTTCAGCATTATATACACTTGCAGTTTCTTTTTCTTCCATTATCCAAAATGTGGACGATCATGGCCCTCCACAACCTTTGTAAGTAATGTTTATTTCCCACTTTGGGAAGTCACTGCTCTGTTAACCATTTACGCCAGTGATTCCCAAAATGGGCCCTACCACACCTCGGGATCAGTGTAGAGATCCAGGGAGAGGTGATGAAAAAAGTGGGCAGCCATAGCAAAAACAGTTTTATCTCATTTATAAATACTCAACTAAAAGGGAGATGAATAGCGCGTGTAAAAGCAAAATTGTCCATTTGTTAGACTAAGCCATGAACCGTTGTTACTTAGAAATGATTAAAGATATTTTACTGGAATTTTCCGAGGTTTTTATAACATTATTGGACTCTACTTAGAGCAATAAGAATGTATAATTACTCTCCAAGCTTAACAGAAGAATCGTGATGAAGTCGATCATAAACGAAAATGACATTTTCATTATTAATTAATCATAGATAATGATCGGAAGCTCATGAAGGATTGAAATAAATATATATATATATATATATATATATATATATATATATATATATTATTTCGGGATTATTTTCCAACTTATTCAAGATGATCTTCTCCCTCTCTAATCTTCAAACTTTCTGTCCTTGAGTAATAAGTTGCCTCACACATTTCACGTGCGATTTCATTTTCAAGTCCTTTTCACTGCTCATTGGACTGTCATAGCCGTAACTCTTCACTCACGTGCCAAACGTCCTATGAATTGAGTTGGATCTTTTCTAATTGATCTCTATAGATTTAAGTTGAAATGATGATCCCTCTTGCTGTTGTGATTTCCTCATCCAGTTTTCCTTTATACAGTTCCTTCTTTTTTTTAACTTCTTCACCGTTTCTCTTGATGGTTCTTGAATGAAATTTGAAGATGGAAGCCAGAGTATGAATGTTCGTACCATCACTGAAAGCCTGAATGATATTTTTCCTCCCATCATTGCACAGTTGGGAAGAAAGTGGGTCTGACACAAAGCAATTTTAACTTGTTCTGTTTCTAGCTGAATAACTCAAAGGGTTTGTCAGTAATTCTTACGATAAATGATATCAAACGTTTTATCTGAAAACCTGATTAGTTTAGTGGTGTTTTAGATATTAAATATTTTGTAGGATGGATAATTATGCTGCTATACGATTTGAATAATTTTGTATATCTGATTTTTTAAGATTACATAAAAAGGAAGAAAAGTAATGAAGTCGCTTGATGTATAGAACAAAGCTTCATAGATTCAATTATTTAGTCAAGTTTTTTTTTTATTTCGGTAAGAAAAAAGATATTGACTAAACCAGTAATTCCCAAAGTGGGCGGTACTGTCACCCCCACCCCGGGTGGTGAGAAAAAAGTTGGCAGGCACAGGGTGGCAGGGACACATCTGAACCATAATGTATACCACACACACTCGTTGTACCCGAAGTGTATCTTGCCCTCACTTTACAGGGTACCCCATTTATATAAAAATTATGGAAACTACTAAGATTTGACATGCAATACGGGCACCAAGAAAATTCATTCAAAGGTTGACGATACATTAGATGTGTACGTGTGTGTGTAGAGGAATTAGGGTTGTGTTTTGGCACGCAAGGACGTGGCAGTCCCTTTAAAGTTTATATAGTAAATAGTAAAGGTAACATATCCGTTGGTATATAATCCAAGTGAATCCTATTAATATAAAACATTAAAACTGATGCACAAACAGCGCTCAATGTATTTATTATAACAGAACATATAAATAGTAATACACAATAAAATCCAAAATTACCTCACATGGGGGGAGGGGAAATAGATTTATTTGAACCGACGAAACTACGTCTTATTCAATCCCGGTGTATAGACGCGGGCTTGAATAAGACTGACGTAATTTCGTCGGTTGAAATAGATCTATCCCCCTCATATGAAGTAATTTTGGATTTTTGTGTAATATATATTCTGTTTATACGTTATTTTTATGGATACAACTTTGAGTAAATTCTCTGTTTTAATTAAACAGTATTAATTACATTTATCGGCCTGAATGTTCGAGAAATTTTGTAGAAATATGCGTTCTCCGACAGGAATCGAACCTGTATCCCATATGGAAACCGTCATTTTGCCTGTTAACCATTCAGCCACAGAGAACTTTCTGGTTAGAAAAGTTGAAATTACTGCTTATAAATACACATCTTCGACGATCTTTCTCGATATATCACTTTTATAATTGAAACCCTAACAGTTACGATAGGAGGCAAACTCCATTCCAACTGTACCTATATATATATATATATATATATATATATATATTATAATAATATTTTTTGTTTAAATTCCTTCCTAAAATTTCGCTTGAAGATGAAACGGGACTAAACACCACAATCCAACTTAATTTTAATAATTATTTGGATATTTCGGCTCTCGTTTTTTGAAACATGAGAACTCTTATGTAGCGAAGGAATCATATTTTTTAAACAAAAATATTATTATAATATAAGCTCTACTTCTGTATGGAGCACTGTCTTCTTAAAAATAAAAACAAAAAATACTAAGGAACCCCGGATCATGCACCCAACGTGTTCTTTTCTATTTTCTGCATACCTACGCACTTATATATATATACACACACACACACACACACACACACACACACACACACATATATATATATATATATATATATATATATAATAAAGACGTAAACCATAAAGATCCATTTCAGTTATAATGTATATATGTTATGGTGACCTATCTACCTTAGAATGAACTGTTCATCCTTCATAAATACTAACCTGCGAGACTTCCTAAAGAGGCAGTCGGGACGCTGTCTCTGACTGTGTGCCACTTCTGTCCAACTCTCTGCTTTGGCAGAGAGGAACCCGGGCGAGGCTTTGCCGAAGGATAAAGTTTCGTCCGGGGAGGTAAACAGATCCCGAACCCGCTTATGCGGGTTCTAAGGGAATATCTTTGGTCGAGCCTACGGGCTTGGAGAAACCCACGTTAAACTCGGCCTTGTGCCGCATACATTCCTCGTGGGGGGACTATTAAATATCGGCAGTCGGGAAGCAGTGTAACCTGATATTTCGGAAGGACACTTCTATCTGCTGACTAATAACACTCTTATTTTGTATATATATTCTGTTATTTCAATACGCTTGTTCAACCCACCTTCTTCTTTCCTTGTCTTTCTTTCTGGCCTCTAACAGGCCACAACAATATATATATATTTTTTCTCTTTATACGTTATTTTTATGGATACAACTTATTTGAGTAAAAAGTCTGTTTTTTAAGCAAACGGTATTAATTACATTTACCAGCCTGTATGCTTGAGAAATATGTGTTCTCCAACAGGAATCGAACTTGTATCCCATATGGAAACAATCATTTGGCCTGACATACTTTTAACCATCATTCAGCAACAGAGAACATTTCTAGTTAGCAAAGTTCAAATTATTGCTTATAAACAAATATCTTCGACGATCTTTCTCGGTATATCATTTCTGCTCTGAAACATGACCTAAAACAAACAATGACAACATATTAGATGAAATGGATTAAATTCAACAAATATTTTAATATATTTTCTGTTTATAAGTTATTTTTATAGATAAAATTTATTTAAGTAAATGCTCTGTTTTTAATTAAACAATAATAATTACAATTAACCGGCCTGAATGTTCGATAAATTTTATAGAAAATATGCGTTCTCCGACAGGAATCGAACCTGTATCCTCATAAGGAAACCGTCATTTGATTTGACATGCTGTTAACCATTCGGCCATAGAGAACTTTCCTGGTAACAAATTTCAAATTAAAACAGAGCATTTACTCAAATAAGTTTTATCCATAGAAATAACATATAAACAGAAAATATCTTAAAATATTTGTCAGATTTAATCCATATTATATATATATATATATATATATATATATATATATATATATATATATATATATTAAGCATTCCACTCCAAGCGAGAAGCCACTAGCACGCAAGGGGTTACAGAGAGTTGGAGCTAGAACAAATAGGAATGATAGAGGAAAGGATGAAGAGAAGGATAGGGGATAGATCAAGGCATCTAGAGACGTCTACATTTGAAACAAGAAATGGGGAGGGAGTTCCACAGGCGAGAGGTGCGAGACATGAAGTTATTGGAGTAGAAGAGACGGTTACATTTAACAGTTTCGACGGTGAAAGGGTGAGAGCGAGATGCCAGCCTTGTTGAACGCTTAAATTCATGAAGTCTGGGAACCAGCGAAAGCAACTCATCGGAAGAGTTACCATGAAAGTATTTGTAAAAAAGACAGAGGGAGGCAACGTCAGGTCTGTGAGAGAGCGACTGCAGACGAGATGCCAGATCAGGGCCAATTACATGGCATATCCGTTTTTGGATTTTATCAAGGACCTTGAAACAGCAGAAAGGGATCCAGACCATATATGGCAGCAATACTCCATGCAAGGTCGAATGGTTGATTCATATATATATATATATATATATATATATATATATATATATATATATATATATATATATCGTTGTCCTATAATATATATATATATATATATATATATATATAGGTATGTCTGAGCACACGTGCGCACTCGAACGTGTGTACTGATTTCAAAGCTAGCAACCTAAGTTGTATATTGAAGTGCGAAATAAATAATTTCCCCTTACCGGCGGATATCTTATTTGATGTTGAGTTGTAGTTATACGGACAGAAACGTTATGGTCGCGTGAAAGCCACGCAAAAGAGGTGGGGAGCTGTCCGACTTTCAGCTATAAAGCCAGAGGCAAAGGAAACAGCTGTACGTGCTTTTCCATATACGAAGCCAAAGGCTAACATGTCTGTGTACATCGCACGCGGGAAGACCGTATGTGTCATTTGCTATTGATCTACACGCTGGATACTCTGACACACAAAGTATTGAAAAACGGACAGGTGTCTGTGTTTTGTGCGGGCGCTGCGTGTCTATGTGAGCATGTACATGTTTATGTCATATGTGATTGTTCGTGTGAGTGTTGTCTGTATCTGTGTATATAGTGCCTGTGTGTGTGAACAAATTCTGATCTCACTGTTACCATAAACTCAAGACGTAAAAATCCGCTTGTAAAACATTCGTTCTGTGTTTGTCTTTAGATGGCATTAGGAGTATTTAGTTGTGACTAATTTCATTAAAAAAGATCGCTTTTTAATTGTCTTGAAGAGTTATAAGTGCGCGTGATAGAGTGATTAAGAACGTTCGCTTATATCAGTATATATCCCCTTTTCACGATGTTGTAAAGGCCTATGAGCCCCTCAAGGTAGACGGTTACTGAATGATGTTATAAAGATCGAGTAAGCATAAATTAGAACTAGAATGTGGAGTATGTAGACCGTAAAATCCTGATTTGAAATCTCTTAAAAGTCTAATTTCTGTAACGAAACAGTTAAGTTTAATATCAAGTGTTCAGCCGCTTTGAATCAGATCCAGAACAGGTGTTTCTGTTTATCACCTTCCGCACGATGATATGTGACATTTAAGGTTTAATGTAGAGCTGAACACGGTTTTTACCGCATAGGCTGCAGGCCAATACATAGTATGATGCCGAGGTGTTGTCTTGGTGCTGGAATCTCCAGGGATAAAGTCTATTTGCATCAATTTTATTCCCAAAGGCAAGAAAAAGGTTCATACCAGACACGAATCCTATAAAGAAAAGTCTTAAACATTTGAAAAGTGTTAAGGATTTATCTTACATATTTATAAGACCTCCAATTGCTTTAAATATTGTTGTCACATCTGGTCTAGTGCTCCTTCTTAGGGATTCTTGATAACATCTGCAATGTTATTGGTCCTGACCTGGCGTCTTCGCGTCAGTCACTTTCCTACCATCATAATATAACTTCCCTGTGCCTTTTCTATAAATACTTTCATGGTAATTGTTCGGATGAACTTTCCGCTATGGTACCTAGACTCTATGAATTTAAGTGCAGTACTAGATTGGCGGCAAGGTCTCATCATTTTACAGTTGAAATGGTGAGATGTAGACGTAAGTTCTATGCTAAGAGTTACTTCTATCGCACTTCTCGCTTGTGGAAATCTCTTCCGACTTCTTGCTTCTCTGTCAACTTTGATCTTCAAGAATTTAAATGCAATGTCAGTCGTTATATTCTGTCTTCTTAATTCTTTTATTGTCCTCTCTTCTTAATAATATTTTTTCTCATATTCTCTTACTATCGGTAATCCATTGCGTCTTAGCGGCTTTATTGTCTTGCTTCGAGCGGAAATAATTAATAAATATTAGATCGATTCTTTTACTATATCTTGATTTCAGAGTAATTGTTTTCTTTTAAGTTAAATGTTTCTTTCTTTAAATGATACGTTACTTTTCGTATAGAATAATTAAAGTTTAAGAAAAGAAACTATTTTTGTTTACCAAGAAAGCAACTTCCAGAAAACCGCACACGTTGTCGAGAGGATTATTGAAGGTGAAAATGTTAAACTAGAAGAGAAATGTGGGAATTTAATACAATTTCCACACAACGATGTAAATGCGTTTGAACCGCGGGTGTTTAAGAACACAACAACATTACAGTTGTTTTATAAGCATTTAATAATAAAAAAAATGGGAATAAAAAGAAATAAAAACAGTTTTTAACTATTTAATGCTCTGCGTGCGTATAGGAATCCTTTTAACTGTCCGTGGGTACCACTCTTCGTGGATGTCACAGTCCGTGGGTGCCACTCTCTGTGGGTGCTACTGCCCGTGGGTGCCACTGACCCTTGGTGCTACTGTCCGTAGGTGCCTTTGTCCGTGCGTGTTACTGTCCGTGGGTGTCACTGTCGGTTGGTACCAATATCTGTGGGTGCCACTGTCCGCGGGTGCCACTCTCCGTGGGTGCTACTGTCCGTGGTGTCACTGTCCGTTGGTACCACTATCTGTGGGTGCCATTGTCCGTGGGTGCTACTGTCCGTGGGTGTCATAGTTCGTGGGTGCCACTATCCATGGGTGCTACTGAACCTTGGTGCTACTGTTCGTATGTGCCATTGTCCGTGCTTGTTACTGTCCGTGGGTGCCACTGACCGTGGGTACCACAGTCCGTGGGTACCACTGTCCGTGGGTACCACTGTCCGTGGGTGTCACTGTCCGTGGATGCACCTCGATGCTTTGTGCCCTTCTGCTCATGACGTGGTGGGTACAAAACAAAAAACATCGTTCATTCGTATTTTCGGCCTTATACTGGCTACCCTAACATCTGTATTAAGGGATTTTTTTGGTTGATGAACAGGTATATTTTTATTTGCTGTATACTACACTCCTTTCGTCTTAGAATTGTTTCCTTTCAAGAATATTTCCTTTGTAATTTAAATAGAAGCCATTAATATCCTATAGAAATGGGGGAAAACGGTGGCGTAAAAGAATCTGAAACGAAAAAACAAGCAATAAATAAAAAGTCTTCTAAAAAGGATATGTTGTGGCAAAAAGTTCCAGCCAAGATGTTTTTCTGTTGTGTTACTTCTGAACATCCATATTTTTGTGAGGCCTACTTTGCGTCTCCTGTAAACTACGCAGGTTTAGAGACAGTGGATAATAAGCAGAATAGCCAGACTATACTTAAATGACAAAGGAATGATAATAGTAGCAACGATTAATCAGATATTGTTAATGGGGTGCAAAGCTGAAGAAAGTTTTGTATTCTCGCAACGGACCATTACTGTGATAAGTGAAGTGAAAATCTATAAAGAATTTAATGAGAATATGTATCGATTTTAAAAACTACAGACAAACATTGGAAAAATGAAGCATAAAATAAATGGCTTCATACCTCATTACGGGTAGCGTAACAGTCATCAGCGCAGAAAGTGTAACCGCCGATTCGAGTTCAAAGTCTGGCTTAGTTTATTTATGCGTTCATTTTCACACTAATACAATTGGGAAACTATCTTTTCACCTTTGCTAAGCTTTGGGTCAAATAGCAGGGTAGCCTTGGGTGGTAGACAATTTAAGAAAAAAAAAAAGTTTAATTTTCAAATTGTTTGGAAGGTAACTGGAAAATATATCACAATATTTCCCAAGAGGTCATATGGCAATTCACAGATAATTTCGGCATATTTTAATTTACTTGCTTTACTGTTGATTGCAATTCTATATCAGTGGACAAAATATACGAATCTTTTGCTAAATATTTTTAATAAATTTTGTTTGTTTTATAAAGTTGAAATAACTTACATCTAGTTATTTCGACTTTATAATTCAACTTTTTTTATTATTTAATTTTTTGATGATCAAACTTGACAGGAAACCAAGAAGCCTAAAGAGAGTTCCACAGGTGAGAAGTCCGAGAAAAGAAACTATTTGCATAGGTTCTAGTTGTAAGTTCTATGGTAACAAGCACTTGTTGCTTTCCAGTCAAATCCGTCCTGGGTATGACGATAAACTGCATTCGCATCCTAGGTAAGACGATAAACTACGTCCAACAGCAAGGCCACTGATCAGGTTTTGAAGAACGTGAAACCACCTCTTAATTGCTGGTATTCCCACGTCCACTCTGACCCGGAGTGGTAGCACCTGTTAGGGTCCGGACTATGGGCGAATAGTTGACCCCACAACCTGACTCAAAACATTATGAAAGTGTAAAAATAGATTTTAATACCAGAAATACTTTAAAAAAATAGTATCAACAATAAATATTTGAAAAAAGAAAATATTACCAAAAATAAAAAAGGAAATTTTGTCGGCATAACCTATTGTGGTTGATATGCCGTAAAACAAACCAAACCAAACCAAACTTTTCAGTCAAGTCTGATCTTCCAAAATTAAAATGTAATTTCAATCATTATCTTCTGTCCTCTTAATTTCTCTCCTTTTATTGTCATCTATCCATAATAATAATGTTTTTCTTTTTCTTATATTCTTTCACATTCATTAGCATCCCCCCCCACTTACGTCTTAGTGACTTAATTTTTTGCTTGGGGAGAAATGATTAAAAAAATAGAAACGTGAAGCAAAATAATGAAAATTTTAATTAAACCCAAAAAATTAGTTTAAAAAAAATGAGAACCTGTTCCAGATAAAAAAACGCGAACCTGTTCCAGATAACAAAGAAACTAGAATGAATAAAATAATGGTTTCTACGATACAAAGTAAAGTTTATTAAATATCAGAAGTCAATTTAATCAGCGGTTTCAACCTTACTATACTTCAAATGGCTGACTCCCTCTTCGTGCCAAAACTGTAGATGGATGAAAATGCAATCTAAATAATGTACTTATTGTCATCATCTCTACATTATCCACTACAGCATATTGCACACTAATGTAAGAAAAGTCCGGCTTTGAGTATCTGTATTTATTTTCCTCTGTTTACATATAGCCCACCCTGATCGCCACTGTTATATCTATTCGGTGTTGGTGATCAACTCTCCTGGTCAAAAGGCAGGAGTCCGGAGTAGATCGCCTCTGGTGTAGAAATCTTTGGTTTTGATAACTTGACCGGTCTTACCCTTTCTTTCTGGTTTAAGCTAATTTAGTAGAGGGTGTCGTATGTCGACACCAAGATTGCAAAGATTTGCATACAAGCAGGGTTAAATTGGGGCGGATTTACTTGTGACAGATACCAACCTGGAATATATACCATCACGATATGGTTTTTACACCGGTGATTTTCCTTTTTCTAGATGGGTTCCCTTCACGATAACTGAGAAGCTGAATCTACGCCATCGATTTCAACTTCTCAGTTCTATCCATAAGTAACATCGTTAAATAAAACCATTTAATTGATTGATTAATTTCTCTGTTTAACGGCACATCAACTCCTTATGGGTCATTTAATGCCAACATTTAATTTTCTTCAGAGATTTGAAGTAATTAAAATATGATATATGTTATTTTGCTTTCATAATTGAATACATAGTAGATGATATTCAGCTTTTGTGCATGTACATGTTTGTGTGGACATCATACTTATTATAAAACCCAGGTTTTGTGTGTGTGTGTGTGTGTGTGTGCGTGTCTGTTCGTTTATATATTGGATCGGATTTCCTACATTTTTCAACCGATTTCAACAAAACTTCACAGGACTATGTAAAATTACCTTGCGATGGTTCTGACAGCGCCAAAATTTGGAAAAACACAATTGTTTTTGCACGAAATCAATTTGAAAACACGATTAAAAACATCGCTGTCGTGAGAATGAAAGGGGGACAACTCATATCGAGTTATACTTATTATAAAACCCAGGTTGTTTGTTTGTTTGTGTGTGTGTGTGTGTTCGTTTATATATGGGATCGGATTCCCTACATTTTTCAACCGATTTCAACAAAACTCCACTTTTTTTGGCAGGTAGCGTTTCTTATTGTCTTGCACGCTTTTTTCTTTATTTTTACATTCAGAATGCTTTAAAGATTCCATTTACAAGGCAATTGTTTATAATAAAATTCTATTCAATCGGGAGACTCATAATGATTGAAAACAATGTTTTTGTTTGAGTTTGGGTTTGACCAATTCGTAAAAAAACAAAACAAAACAAATTAAGACATGCGTGTCCGTCAACCTTAAACAATAATCTTTGTCAATTTTCTTTTTCAGTCTTTATGTTGGTCGATACTTGATCTATCTCTTACTGTTACATCCCCGGGCAACGCCGGGCTCTACTGCTAGTCATTACTAAAGGCGGCAATATGTGTGTTTTATGTTGTAGTCTTGTTGAAGTTATATTTTGGAATACAGTTTGATTTCTTTAAGAAATTGTAGAATATTATCTGGATTAATGTCATGGCAGAGATCTTTCATGTTGTTTGCTTGGTTGATTTTGTTTAGCAGAATTTCAACCTGTATGGGTTATCAAAATATTTTGAACGCAATTGTATATCTTCAACTACAGATAAAATGTACAGTTACTAATTGTTGTGGTAGGATCCACCTAATTTGCATAGTGGAGTACCGACCATATAAATATGGTTGGTACCGGGAAGAGAAGGAGGAATCAAGAGATTCAACCAGAGACTCTGCCCGACTGCGACTCAGTCAACACATTCTCCAGGAACGGTCTTACCCGGAATATACAAAAGACTATATGTAAATATTGTGTACACTTTCTTGTTCAATACATTTTGTTCTAAGTGCATTTTGTGTTGCATTATTATTCCATGCATTAGTCAAGTTTCAACACTAATTCTACAGCAAATAGGTATTGTTGGTAATTTTGTTACTATAAAATGTTTTTTTATACTTTAATAATATTTTGCTTTTATTTGAGGGTTTGCTATTTGCCCATAGCTATCCCGAGTCAGGGTGAATCTGGGAACAACAGCAATTAAGAGGTGGTTCAACGCTCCTCAAAATCTTCAATCTTCCAATCAGAGGTCTTGCTACCGGATGTAGTTTATCATCATACCCAGGGCTAAAAGAACATTTGAATTGAAATCTATAAGAATTTTGCTGTTTTCAGGCTAAAAGAAAAAAAAATTATAAATGTCAAAATTCGAAAATTCCTTTTGAAATGAAAAACATTTTTCCCTTTATGTTTATGTGGAACGTGCTGGTTCAATTTTGAAACCGTGTAACACCCACGGCTATACATCGGGATGTTGCAATATCCTGATGGAAAATATCTGGCCGAGGGGATTCGATAATTTTTCGTCTGTAAGTTTGTTTTTTAACGAATATAAGGAAGATGGTCATTCTATTTTCTTGTTTTTAATTTTTGCAAAGAAATGCATAAAACCTTCACAGAATGCTTAATCCAAGTTGCAGCCGATATCCACTTCGTAGTTTTCGAAGAGTATCATGAAGTGTTGGTCATAAGCAGCAAGAAAGACTGAATATTTTATGGCGTTGAGGACAATAAATCTCCCGTTATCATGCTGCAATAAATCACCCGTTAAAAGCATCGCAGGAATTATCATCCCAAGACGGAACAAATAGTCGGGCAGGCGACTATTTAGTATGTTCCATGATCTGATCTCATAAAATATAGAGAAAGCGTTAAAAATGCGCCTGGTTTATTGGTATGTAAAGAAAGAGAGACGAAAAGATTAACCATTAACTGTAAGAAGACCAAATGCATGGTGGTTAGCAAAAGAGACAACTCAAGGTGTGAACTACATACTGGGGAGATCAAAATCAAGCAAAAGTTATCAGTTTCTAGCGACGTAGTCTCGTTTGCTGAAGAGGGGATTTTCTTGTGTTGGAATATATATATAAACTCACAAACTCACATCAATCTAACTATATATATATATATATATATATATATATATATATATATATATATTTCATATAGACAAAAACAATTTACTCACGACGAAGATGCAATCAGTCGAGGTGCAACTAAATGCACCGAAACGAAGTTGCATATTTGTAGTGAGTAAATTGTTTTTGTCTATATGAAAACATTATAATAAGTAATTATTGCTCTACTATCGATATTGAGCCTTCTTTTGAACTCATGCTGTGAACATTAGAATTTATATATTATTTTCGTTCCCATTACATTCGTATATATATATATATATATATATATATATATATATATGTTACAAAATATAGTTTTAAGGTGTGCTATATTTATAGGTTAAAGTGCTTAATATCAGGGATAGAACGTAATGTAAATATAAGAGAGGACATTGAAGTCAACACCCAGAGGGTCACAGTCTGTTTTATGCTTGAACGCAATCGTCAAGCCATTATTTTTTTTATATTTATGTGCTAATTTTCGTAAAAGTGTTCTTTTTCGTAAAAGAGATAATATAGCATGTTGTACGCGAAACATGCTTAGTCTGAAGATTAAAAAGTTCAGCAGATGGGAAAAGAGACATGTCTTGTCACTACTGCAGCCTGTAGTTTAAGAAAGAAAGAAGAGGAAGAAGGTTTATACCCTTTCCTTGTATATTGCTTTGTATAACCCCACCCAGTGGACGTTAAGAGAAGTCCCTTGGCAGACAAATTGGGTTAATCTTGCAAGTGGTGATTTTTACTGTGAGAGTTAGGAACCGGCCTGAAGTGACATTTCTAAAAGTTAGAAGAATTGAATTTTTTCAAGCAATAACATTGTGGAAATGACGAGAATCTGGTGTGAATCATTAGTTATTAAACAATCAAACTTATCAAGCTCACCCTATTTGAAAACGATTAAAACATGTTGGCGGAGTCTTCAATGGTAATGGTTATATTAGCCTTTTCCTAATAAGGAAACATTCGGCATTCATCCACCGAGCAGCCAATGACACTTGAGTCATACTTTTCTTCACTCCCTGGACATCTGGATGAGATTAAAGTGTAGTACCTGTTCTCCTCATCTCTAATGGTAATGGTAATATTAGCCGTTTTCTTTATAAGGAAACATTTGGCATCCATTGACCGAGCAGCCAATGCTACTTGAGTCATACTTTTCTTCACTCCCTGTTCATCGAGCTGGGATCAGTGTAGTATCTGTTCTCCTTATCTCTAAGGTCATATTAGCCGTTTCCTTATAAGGAAACATTCAGCATCAACTGACCGAGCAGACAATGCTACTCGTTACGCTTTTCTTCACTGTAAGGGTAAATGTTATATTAGCCTTTTCCTTATAAGGAAACATTCGGCATCCATTGACCGAGCCGCCAATGCTACTTGTTACGCTTTTCTTTACTCCCTGGCCATCGAGCTGGGATCAAAGTGTAGTATCTGTTTTCCTCATCTTTAAGGGTAATGGTAATATTAACCGTTTCCTTATAAAGAAACATTCGGCAACCATTGACCGAGCAATCAGTACCTTTTGTTACGCTTTTCTTCACCCCCTGGACATCGGTCTGGGATCAAAGTGTAGTATCTGTTCTCCTTATGTCTAATGGTAATGTTTTCTTATAAGGAATCATTCGGCATCCATATGACGAGCAGTCAGGGTTGCTGTCGGTTGAAATTTATAAAATCTTTTTCTTAAAACAATTTTGCAGGAAAATAGGATTCACAAGTCCGCTAACTGTTATTGCTCTTTCCAGTACTTGTGGAGGTTTCTTTTTAGTTGTTGCTGTCATTGAAAGTCTACAAATGAGATGTGGTTTTCTCTTATCTAGTACAGTTCATTATTTGTGATTCTGTAGCGCCAGTCCACAAGGTCTGAAAATTGACTTCGCCAAGATCCACAGGCTTCACTCGCTAAAAGCATTTTAACCATTGATCACAGAAAGCTGACAATTTAGATATTTCTGAAAGGGGTTTGACGCCATGCCTAAGATCCACGTGAAAGTCTCGATCTGACGAGTCTATTTAAGGACATCAATCGAGTTTTACGGTTAATGTTCTAGTTTTGTAATATTTAGACCCCCCCCCCACGAGGGTTACATATGGCACAAGGCCGGGTTTAACGTGGGATTTCCGAGCCCATAGGCTTGACCAAAAATATTCCCTCATAAACGGGTTCAGGGGCAGTCAACCACCCCGAGTGAGACCCTGCCCTTCGGCGGAGCCTCGTCCGGGTTCCTCTCTGCCCGAAAGCAGAGAGTTAGACTGTTACTTACCTCGGAGGCAAGTTTACTTACCCCGGAGGCAAGTTTTGTAGCAATTCGCTGTGTTGGGTTAAAGTACCCTAACCCAACCTGCGAGAGGAATTATCACTACTCACGTCCATATGACGGTTCAGTATAGGATACACGTTCGATTTCTTTTTTTTTTTTTCAAGCAAGGCGGAAAACCACTAGGGGTTACAGAAAATTTGGAGCAAGATCAAATAGGAGTGATAGAAGAAAGGATGAGGAGAAGAGTAGTGGATAGATCAAGGCAACTGGGGATGCAGAGGCCAGTGTGAGAGAGAGAGAGAGAGAGAGAGAGAGAGAGAGAGAGAGAGAGAGAGTACCGGAAACCCCTTCCTAAACAAGAAACAAGGCGTAAGCCTCTACCCATGTCCAAGAGAAGGGGGAGGAGTGTTGACCGGGCGGTAGGTAGGTAGGACATTCAGGCCGGTAAATGTTGTTAATACTGTTTATTATAAACAGATCATTTACTTAAATATTTATATCTATAAAAAATATATATAAACATAAAAATGTCTTAAAATAATTGTTGGACTTTCTCCGTTTCATAATATATATATATATATATATATATATATATATATATATATATATATATATATATATAAATGAAGAAAACTTTGAAAAAACAAACAAAAATCCCTAAATGTAGTTAAAATGAAAGAAATATCGACGTCTGACGTTTCGGTTTAATAAACCTTCTTCAAGACAATATATATATATGTATATATATATATATATATATATATATATAAAGAAAAATATGGAAAAACAAAAAATCCGAATATGCAAGTATGGGGTTTTAATGTTGTTTCAATGTCGACGTTAAAACAACATATTTGCATATTCGGATTTTTTGTTTTTCCATATTTTCTTCATACTGTTGGATGTATATCCACATATTATATATATATATATATATATATATATATATATATATATATATATATATATATATATATACCTGAATTCCAAAGCGTGAAGCCACCCTCAGAATTAACATGGGAACTTGACAGAAGAGTGAAAAAAAAAAAAAGGAAAAAGAGCTCTTAGAGTCATTGAAAAAAGAATGGAATCAATTAGCAAATTTACACTTTGAGGAACTTTTGCAACGAATGCCAAAATTTTGTGCTGCAGTAATCAAAGCTAAAGGAGGATATTTTGACAAGAGCAGAACTGAATTACAAAATGTTTTTTTTTTCTTTTTGTTATAATAAAATTTCTAATGAAATAATAATATCTCATTTTTTTTTTTTAACCATGTATAATAATTTTCTCTTATTTAAAATACCTAACAACTACTTTGTGGGCCAATCTAAAAATTCACCAGGGCGGTGTCCCCCAAACTTTTTTGAATATATATATATATATATATATATATATATATATATATATATATATATATATATATATACTTATATATGTTGACTTATATAGACTAAGCTACCGGTCTACAATGTCTGTGTTATATACTCGAGTCAAACGAGATTCCATTGTCGTGGAGACGTAATGTATTTAGAACATTTCCATTAACGCTGTCTCGGAAAAATTGCTGTAGCTAAATATCCACTGATCTTGCTAAATTCCAGACAATGTTGTCCTTCAATTAACTGACACTATATCGATGCGATTATCCACAAACATCGACTAAAGTAGACTTGTACGACTTAAAAAGATCCTTTTCCCAAAGACACATCTTATGAAAAACTTAAAAGCGGTAAATGACTGCAAAACATACCCAAGAAACATTTCAAACATTACTTTTCGGACTCACTTTGGTCTAATTAGGTAATTAAATGCCCATAAAATATAAAATGGGGAGCCAGACAATTTTTTGGTGTTGTTCTCTATAACGGGGAATGTATCAATCGAGTCAACATAAAACGTGCGGGTCCTGAGAATGACGATAAACTACATCCGCGTCCTGGGTATGACGATAATCTACGTCCAGCAGCAAGGCCTCTGATCAGGAGGTTTTGAGGAGCGTGGAACCACCTCTTAATTGCAGGTGTTCCCAGGTCCACCCTGACCCTGGGTGGTAGCGCCTGTTAGGGTCCCATCTATGGGCAAATAGTTAAACGGGAAACTGGGGTCAAAACACTATGAAAGTGTAAAAATAGTTTTTAATACCAGAAATACTTCGTAAAATTTATTATCAGCAATAAATTTTTGAAGAAAAACTATTACCACCAATACATTTTTGAAAAAAAAAATTATTACCAACAAAACGTTTTTGAAAAAAAAATATTACCAGCTATACATTTTTGTGGAAAAAAAATATTACCATTTATACATTTTTGAGGAAAAAATTATTACCATAAATAGATTTTTGACAAAACAAAATATTACCAGCAATAAAATTTTGTCGGCATTAAATAACCCATTAAGGTTGATATGCCATAAAACAAAACAAAACAAACAAATAAAACGTGCAGGTTAGAAAGGGAAATTGTATCGTAGATATTTATCCTTGTCTCTCCATTGAGATGTGGCACACGGGTTAAAAACAAAAATTGCCGATTCCCTGCAACCGTCGGTTGCGTTGGATTCGGTAGCGATATGATCCCCCCCATCTCTCTAGTGCAATCGGGGAGTGCGGCTTCGGGCAGCTCTGTCCTGGGACTGGGCATCTCGCAGTATTTATTTTCCTCAGTTGCGTTTCTGTCCACAGACAGAGCCACAACTGAGTCACACTCGGCCCGAAGACAGAGATGCAACTGAGAGATGATAAACCCTGCCCAGCATGTGGACAGTTTATTGTATTGACTCAGCTGTGCCTCAGTAGATCTGTGATGAATGCCGTTATATCAACACCGGCGTACAAAAGGTTTGGACCTACTGCATAAAACGAGTATACACATTTATTTTATTAAGAAGTACAGATTCTTTAGCAGCATAGTGCCTGCGAACCTTGAAGACTGGCGAATAAGTTGTTGTAATTCCGTAAGTGCCGTGTAACTGAAGATACGCCGCTTTAAGCAGCTTGGAGCTGTTTGTTTGTCGTGGTTTTCTTGTTGTTTGTGATGGCTTTTTTTCCGGTCTTAACAGACTAATGGGTCAATAAAAGATCTGAAATGATAAAGTCATGATAATATTCAAATATCTAAGTAGGAATTATTCCTATAGAAGAGAAGACGACTTATCTCGTGTGGCAAAGAGAGCACGTATATGCCTGGCGTGCATAACAAGTAAAAGAAACGAAAGGAAAAAGAAATATGGCTGCCTTGACACCTTAATGATGTGTGTGTGTGTTTGTGTGTGTGTGTGTCAAACAATGAATTAAATAGCTTTGTGGGTAGCTAGTTTGATTATTGCTATAAGCTTGTGGGTTCGATTACACTGGGTGCTTCGATTTGTGCTAACCTTGTCGAGTGGTCGGTGTGTATTTCTTATCGATACAAAAGAATATTGTTTGATTCTAAATAAAGGATTTGATTTTAAAGGCAAGCAGATATTCCTTACTCGGATGATGAACATGTAGAAGAGAAGACGACTTATGCCGTGTGGCAAAGCGAGCACGTAATTGCCTGGCGTGCAAAACGAGTGAAGGAAAGGAAAAAAGAAATATGGCCCCTCTGACCCCTTAATTTAAGAAAGACACGGTCTCGGAGCTAGGTGAATTCGCGAGAGTGGTTAGGCGTATGCAAATTTTTTGCTAGATGAGCTCGGCATAAAACACATCACGCGAGAGAAAATAGACAGTTTTTTGCTTGCGAACGTGGTGCTGCTTGTATGAAGAGACTTTGTAAGTTGGAAAGAGATTACTTGGGCCAGTTTCACACAATTTCATCTTTTTATATGAGTATAAGGTGACTTGTCAAGTCATTGTAGTTGAATATTAGCTTGTTTTTTGGCTCTAAAATCATGGTTAAAATATCTGTTGAAATAAAGATGAATGTTGTGAGGGGAAGATGACTCAAAGAGACATAGCAAGGCGGCTGGGTATTTCCAGAAACAGTGTTCAAACCACGCTAAAGACATTTGCTACGACTGGAACTATTTTAATGAAAACCGGAGGACCACAAATGTTAGACAACAGAGATGAAAGAAAGATTGTGAGACTCTTGGTAGGCAATCGAAAATTAACAGTCAGACAAGTGAGTAGTGACTGCAGTCTTAACAGAGAGATTTCAGTTGATACCGTACGCGGAGTATTACGAAAAAACAAACTGAACAAGCGTATAATAGAAAAATAACCAAAAAGCATCAGAAGAGAGGTTTGAAGTTGTCTAAGGAACATCTAAAATGAGTTGATAGAAAGTAACAAAAAGTAATCTTTAGTCATAAATACAAAATAGATTTATATAATGCAAGGGAATATACCGACTGTAACAGCAAAATTGTCCATATCGTGTAACAGCAAAATTGTCCAATTGTTAGATTAAGCGTTGAACCGTTGTATCTTACAAATGATTAAAGATATCTTACTGGAATTCTCCGAAGTTTTTATAACAGTACTAAACTCTACTTTGTGCAATAAGAATGTATAATTACTCTCCAAGCTTAAGAGAAGAATTGTGATGAAATCGATCATAAACAAAAATGACATTTTCACAATTAATTAATCATAGCTAAAGATCGGAAGCTCATGAAGAAATGAAATAAATTTCAAATATATATATTATTCCATGATCATTATTCAAGATAATATTTGCCCTCTTTAACATTTTAGCTTTCTTTCCTGGAGTAACAAGGATTTCATTTTTAAGTCTTTTTTCACTGCACTTTGGACTGTCATAGCTGAAACTCGTCAAACGTCTTATAGATTGAATTGGATCTTTTCTAATTGATCACTTTAGCTCTAAGTTGAAATGATGATCCCTCTTCTGTTGTGATCTCCTGATCCAGTTTTCCTCTCGACTGTTCTCTCTTTTTTAGACATTCACAAATCTCTCTGATGTCAAAATAGCCAAACGTCTTATCTGAAAACCTAGAAAAAAGAAGCCCGATTGTTTAGTGTTTTTTTTTTTAGATATTAAACATTTCGAAGGATGTGCAATTATGCTGTTACATGATTAGGACAATTTTGTTGTTACACCCGGTATAAGAAGACCAATCGGAGAAAGAAAGACGGTAAAATATAATTGATCCATTGTGGTGGGAAATGAAGAAACAAGTGCTGCAACGAAAATCATGCCATCACCAAAAGTGTTGGCACTGCTGCCAAGAAGAATGGGGACAATTCCTAATGAGAAAACCTGTTCTATTCAATGCCATATCGAATTGAGGCAATTCTTCGAGGCAAAGGCAGCAACACTAAAATAACGAACTCTATATTTTGAGGTTTTGTGCTTTTTGTAATAATAAATGTCACTTTTGGCTAAAACTTCCATTTTACCTTAAGAAAAGAGTGAAGAGTGCAATTTTCGCTGTTGCCCCAGTAATTTTGCATAAGCCTTTTTTTTTTTTGCTGCTTCGTTGAAGGTACTTCTATCATCCAACATGCAGAATTAAGGAAAATGCAGTCACTTGTTTTCTGGCCCTCAAAGATCACAAATTCTACTGAGAAAAAACATACTGCTAGTCACTCTCGATTTGGGGGTCAAATTAACAAAAGTAATTCATTTACGAAGGTGACCCAAACGTTTTGCACTTCGGTGTGCTTATCACAATCTGGGAGTCAGCGACATCAGAACGCATATAAATGATATCACCAATAGAAGGACTCGATTTGTATCTTGTGTCATAATCTGTCTAAGGACAAGACTACACTCATGGGGCATAGGTGAAGGTACATAATATTAACCAAGAAAATCCGAGACAAAATATCCAGCAATATAATGAAACTTTAAAAACTTTCCGATTTTAAGAGTCATTGCAGAGCCCATGTGTATGCATTTGTTGTAGATGCATTAGTTATGATACAGAAACGGTTACCCTCGTAATCGAGAGGATATATTAGTGGCAGAATCCCCGATTGACGCCAGTTCAGTCGCATTTCGATCCTAGCTAGAGGCAACCGGATGTCTAGCCACACTGATAAGCTGTGATACAGCGAAACAGTCTGTCTGTGGATGACAATATATGCTCCTGAAAAATTTATTTCGGTTAAGCTCTCTGGGGAGGAAGTGTGGGTTTGTAAACAGTGAGTATTACTGCTAATAATGCAAGACTCTTCGGTAAATCGAATCGAGTTCTCTCAGTCACTGTGTGTTTATCTAAAAATAAATACGCTTAAATTCCCCTTCATCCCTGTCGTGTGCCAACGGCTTAGTGGTAGAATCCCGAATGACGCCAATTCAATCGGCTTTCGATCCTAGCTAGAGACAACCGGACGTCTAGCCACACAGATTCGCTGTGATACAGCAAAACAGTCAGTCTGTGGATGACAATATATATATATATATATATATATATATATATATATATATATATATATATATAAAGTTATGGATTAACTGCCCCGAAATACATATACACTAGAACGTCTCATTTTCATACAGACACCACAAGGTGCTTGAAAGTACTTTATCAAAACACACCACAAAATGAAATAAAAATATGTCGGATTAGAAAGTAAAATCCATTTATTCTTTTGAAATTGCTTTGTTTCCGTTTCGGATACGAAACTGACTACATTTTTTTTAATATTATTTCACTCCAAGTAAGGCGATAATACTACAAAGACGCAAGGGGTTACAGGGAATGGAAGAAAATGAAAAGACTTTAGTGAGGAGAAAGGACAATAAAAGAACAGGATTCCGAAAAACAGAAGATGGAGATGTTACATTTCAATTTTTGAAGATTGTAAAAGGCAGAAACGCAATAAATCGGAAGATATTCATCGTTTAATCTTAAACACAAATGTATTTAGCGACCAACAAAAACAAAGGAATTGGTATTGCTGTTCAAATATTTTTGGAGGGGACTGTATGTCAAGAACACCAGACCAGAATATGGCAGCAATATTTAATGCACAGACGAATGGTAGATTTATAAATCTGCAAAATGGATTATGGTGAGAAAGAATGTCTGTCACGACTTTCCTGGCAGCAGAACTAACAGCTGATTCAATATTATCCCCCCACTTCAAGTCAGTGGAAAACATAAGACCGAGAAGGGGCAAACAGTTTCTTTCCTTGAGGTTAGCATCAACCATGGTGATGGAGGGCGAAAAGGATGATGCAAAGATAGCACTTTCGTTTTGGAGATATTAAAATTTACAAGCCATTTCTTGCCCCAGTTAACAACTAATTTTCGCATTAATGTGAACGAATCTAGAAGCGTGATTTTTAAATATCACTATATACATATAGGGGAGGCACGGTGGACTAATGGATAGCGGCTTGGATTGAAGAATCGGAGTGCCGAATTCGAATTCCAGTCGAATCCATTACATTCACATAGGGGCTAATATCCTTGGGAAAGGTATGAATCCTTTTCTTCTTCCCCCAGCTATGGGTAAATAGCAGGACAGACTTGGGTGGCAACTGGTCTACTGCAGAAAGAAATGGCAAACTACTTCGGGAAAAAATCTGTCCCGTTAGTCATGTATCGAAAGATACATGATCACCTAAGCGTGGTATCACGCATGGCACATAACTGGTTGACATACATGACATATATGACATACATATATAGTGTCTGGGCATGATAAAAATCTGATTCAATTAATTTGCACAAGAGTGTGTTTGTGTGTATATATATGTGTGTGTGTGTCTGTGGGTATTTAGGCAGCATTCCTTCTTTCATTCACATTTCATTGAATATGACAGACAAGGTGAGAGGAATGCGAATGTTGTGGGATGTCTAATACATTGAAGATGTAACCGGAAAATGTATCCTTTCTTAAACCGTCTTCAACTCACCTCTTTAAAACTTCTCTCTGTTAAGTTGTAATCTCCCAACTTCTCTCGTTTGTTACCCCTCTCTTTGCTCTAACATTCGTCTCAGACTCTCATACTTACACCCTCTCTAAATTCTATTTTATTTCCGGGGTTGTTTTTTTTGTTTTCTTTTTGAATTTGTAGGTCTGATGAATTGGATCGTATTTACGATTCCAATGGAATAAATTATGACCAAGGAATATTAGGGTTTAAGCTTTTTTATTATATCCTTACTCTGTCCTGGACATTGAGTTCTACCTGGATACCATCCTCTTGGAATTTTTTATTCAAAAAATATATATGTATGTGTATGCATCTATGTATATATATTTATATATCTTGCATATGTATATTTACCACTAATATTATCTATCTATCTATCTATCTATCTATCTATCTCTCTCTCTCTCTCTCTATATATATATATATATATATATATAGAGAGAGAGAGAGGGGGAGAGAGAGAAAGAATGATCGTGTGTGCGCGCTTCCACGCGTGTGTGTGTTTTTCCCTAGGACTTTCACAAGACACTCAGATACAACAATGATTCAAGCAATACGACAGGTAGCGCATAGATCTCTAAACCTGACCACAAGTACCGATCTATACTTAAACGAAACCATCATTTTTGCTAATTCAATACAATTACTTTAAGCATTAAATAATCACAAATAAAATTTGTCAAAAAATAATGTTTCAGAATCGATTAAAAACAAAGCCAGCAAACAATAAACGGTTAATCGCCTTCCAGAAGTACTTGATTGTGAATTACCTGTGAGAATTGATCCATTTTTTACGTTCTAATGCGCATTTCCCAGTTGATTTAAGCGTTAAGCAGACGACATGGAAAAGGTGCCATTTGCAAAGAATAAAACCGTTGTAAAGCGATAACAAATGTTTTACAGGGAAGAAGATTGCTTTTGGGCTTAGAATAGATCTGATTGAAGAATCGAGGCACAACGTAATGGATTGAAATCTTATCGATTAGATCTGTGAACGTGTGTCCTTTTCTGAACTTCAGGGCTTTTTATTCATTGGTGGTAAGCAGGGGGTTGACAACTCATTCGACCCCGCGGACCGGATTGTGTTATAATGACAGGTCGCGGGCCGGACGAAGGCCATTAATGAAAAATTAAGGAAAATTACATATGCAGACCCCTGTCAACCTAAATATTTAAAACCATAATGAAAATAAACATGGAGACATCAGAAAAACAAAAGAAAATCTAAAATTAAAAAAATACCTAACAAAAATTACTTTTCCTCGAGGAACGTCAAAATACTTCAAAGCGAAAAAAATCAACCGAAGTGAAATGGATGAAATTATGACGTGTAGGTTTGAAACTTATTGAAAATTGTTCCACAAACGAACCACACACACACACACATCAAACAAAAAACGAAGCATATATACCCATACATACGAGTACAAATAGTTGCAAACATATACACTTACGTACGTACACATGCGGTATCATCCACACATTCATGAGGCATGTATGTATAATACGCGTATGGTTAACTGTCTTTAGATTTCTGCTATCTCGCATGTCAGTCCCTCCTTGGCCTCTTTCACTTTATCGTTCCTTTCGCTTCTATTATCTTTTAATGTAGCCAAGGATCATAACAAATATGTATCCATTATTTGACATCAAACGTAGGCAACGCAACTTAGTAAAATAAGTCTCATGAAAGATAACTGGCAGATAGTCTAATTCGAAAGCCTCGTCTCTCATGTTAAAAATAGAGTCATTGGTAATCAGGCTCGCGGGCCGGTCAAAATGCCTTCGCGGGCCGTAAGCTGCCGATCCTTGGTAGTAAATGTTATAGCTATCTGTTAATAGTTTATCCGTAACAGTTGATAACTGAATCAGAAACAAAATTAAATTTATAAATTTTGGTTCGTGATATGAATGATGGAGTAATCATTGAATGGTTCGAACTTCCATTTTGAGTTCAGAACCTTTGAAATGGGGAGGCAGGGAACGTTGAAATAAACCTATCAATAAAAAGGACACAGATTTTAAACCAACTAAGAACGCTTATACTTAAAATCAGAAAGAGTTGAAATTTCTAGGGCACACAATGTAGAAAGAAGGCTTCGAAAATGTTTACAGATTTTAAGATTTGCAGGTGATACAGTGTTGATAGCAGACACAGAAATGAAAACAGCAGGAACTACTACCGAAAGTAGTTAAGGAAAGAGAGAAGAAAGGACTAAGCATCAATTGTAAGAAGACCGAAAGTAGGGTTGTCAGCAAGTATCTTTAGGTTTTTCATTCTGACTAGTGATATTTCGTCTTTAAAAAATAAGATTAAATAAATGGCAAAAGGGATATTGATCGAGGTGTTTTCATATCGTCAAGGTACGGTGGCGCCACCTACCATTTCTTTTATATAATGCTTCCCATGACTTTTGTTACGTCATTATATGTGGAGAGATGAAAGATTTTTCATACATGAATAGAATCTACTTCGATCAGATTTTACTGAGATAGATCGATGCATTATTATGGAAAGATTATCTCTCTCTCTTTTCCATATCTTCGCTCTCTCGTTTCCTTTTTATTCTCTCACTTTTTCTCATCCTCAGACTATATTATTTGTCGAAAACGAATTCGGCTGAAAAGACCAGCGTAGAGATAGTTGTTGAATGACCGAGTTGCAAAAAAAAAAAAAAAACATTCCTTCCTTTGTGACCCTCTCCGCTAGGGTCAGCAAACCACAGTAATAAAAGACAGGAACAATAATAGCAATTTGTTTCGCTGTCGGCCCAAAAAAGGTCATGAGTATGAGGTAAAAGGATTTTTATAACCTACCTCTGCCCTCATCTCTTCTGCCAATCCAAATGGAAGGCTACTGAAGCGGAGGAGAATAAGGCGTTCGCGCCTTAGGACTCCCCGGTCGACATCGCCGCTCTACTCACGTAAGTCTATTCTTTATTATTTCCGACATATTATTGTTATTATTGTTGTTGTTGTTGTTTTTATTATTATTATTATTATTATTATTATTATTATTATTATTATTTTCTTTGATTTCTGGCGTTTACACATTTCTTTCCGGGTCCCGCCCAGGGACCTAAGGTTAGAAATGGCATCATGACACTTTCCACTGAAAAAAAAAAAAAAAAAAAAATAAATAAATAAAAATGAAAAAAATATTACATAGATAAAGCCCTTCGTAAAGTGTGGGCTGTACTTGTCAGAACAATTTTCTGTATCTCTTTGAGGCATGGACTTCCAGGAATCCCTTCAATTAGTCTACTGCAATCTTTTTCAACCAGTCCTAGGGTTCCAACTACAACAGGGATTGTTGATGTTCCCATATTCCACATTTTCGAGATTTCTATTTTGAAATAGAAATCTCGAAAATGTGGCATATGGGAACATCAACATTATTATTATTATTATTATTATTATTATTATTATTATTATTATTATCATCATCATCTTTGCTGTTGTTTACTCATTTCTTCAGAAATGACATCATGACAATTTTTTGTATTTCTTATAATAATAAACAATTCATGTTGTAGTTGGAGCCCTCGGATTGGATGTAGACTCATTGAAGGGATTCCTGGTAGCCCAATCCCTTCAATGAGTCTATAGGAATCTTCTTCTTATAATTTTATTCCGTTTGGTTTCTGGTGCATACACATTTCTTTCCGGGTCTCGAACAGAGATCTAAGGTCAGAAATGGCAACATGACATTTTCTACTGAGCAGTTTTATTATTTTTTTTTTGATTTTGATTTGATAACATTTGTAATAAAAGCTTTAATTTATCCTCATAGAAAGAAAACATGAAGTAAGACAGACTACGTTTTCGTCTGTCTTATAGTTAACGATAAAGCTAAGTAAAACAACATTTGTAATAACATTAGCTTTAATTTATCCTCATAGAAAACATGATTTGTCTAACTGCTATTGACGCCGTAAAAACAGCCTATATATTCGGCTGTCTTGTAGTATCAAATAAAATCACAAAAATCTGCCTAAATTTTGTCTCGCCTTATCTATAGGTCGTTTTATACGTGGAAATACACAGTAAATTGATTAATCTCATTCCCATTTCAGATGGGTCAGGGAATATATTAATAAATAGACATTTATTATTATTATTTTATTTGCTTTGATTTCTGGTGTGTACCCATTTCTTTCCGGGTCCTAAGGTCAGAAATGGCATCATGGCATTTTCCACTGAGCAATTTTGAAGAAAAAATCAGACATATTTTCATAGATAAAGCCCTCTGTAAGGTGTGGGTTGTACTCGTCAGAACATTTTTTTGTAATTCTTTAGCACATGGGCTTCCAGGAATGCCTTCAATGAACCTACTGGACCCTTTCCCTATCAATTCGAGGGCACCAATTATAACTGGAATTACTGATGTCCTCATGTGCTACATTTTCGAGATTTCCACTTCATGATCCCTGTATTTTGATAGTTTTCTGAAGATCTTCATAGATACATTACAATCTGCAGGGACTGCCATGACAGTAACAAAGCACATTCTGTTATTGTGGTCACGATGTCGGGGCGATTAGATTTGATTGTTCTGTCTGTGTGTAATTGTAAAATCCTATAAAATTCTTCCAGTTCCTATCTCTGTAATGTTTCTACCAGTTTTTTGCAGATTCCCGTAAAAGTTGCATATTTTCCATTGCAGATATTGACCCACTCTATCATGACGAGTTTTATATTCAGTGGATAACAATAACGTGCAACCTGATATAAGATGGTCAATTGTTTATGGATATTTATCACAGAATCTGCATTTCGGTTAATTTTTCAGTATGCATGCTTGGTAATTTCAAGTTAGCAATCATTGGCCATGTGCAGCAAGAATAAAACATACGATTTCAGCTTCTAACTCTGCACTACGGTTATTGGGTTTGTCTATATCAAATTGCATTTGCTTTTGATTTGCTTTTTAGGTTCTTTGCCACTGTAGTAGGTTATTACGGTTTATTTGCATTTCTCCACCCACTTGAGATTCCCTTTTGATTTTTTGGGCTTTCTTTATTACTAAATAAAGTTTCTTATTTCTTTCATATTCTTTCATAAAGATCATCATCTATTAATTTGTGGTTTCTTAAAAACTACCAATTGTAGTTTTGTAAGACAGTTCTAGTTGAACTAATCCTCTACCTCCTTTGGATCTGGGCACATACGGACGATCAACATCAGCCTTGGGATGATGCATGTGGTGACAAGTCAGAAGCTTTCTCGTTTTGACACCTATCCGTTTAATGTCAGCTATGGTTCAATTAAGGATGTTGAAAATCTATTGAACAACAGGGACAGTAAATGTCTATGGCTGATATTCCGTTTTTTTTTTTATATTCAGTGGGTGCTAACACTGTGCAATCTGATACAAGATGATCAATTGTTTCTGCATTTGGGGTCAACACTATATTTCAATATGTATGCTTGGTAATTTCTAGTTAGTAACCATTGGTCTTGTGCAGCAAGAATAAAACATTCTGTTTCAGCTTTTAACCCTGCACTACGTAGCCAATGATGAGTACGGGGTTTGTCTACATCAACTTCTTGGATACGGGCAGAGTATTGACCAAGAAGTGGCTTATCTTGCCATCGTTTCTGCATTTGTACATTGCATTTGCTTTCTTTTTTTAGATTCTTTGCCGCTGCATTAGGTGCATTATGGTTTATTTGCATTTCTTCACCCACTTTAAATTCCCTTTTGAATTTGTTGGCTTCTTTTATTACTGAATAAAGTTTTGTTATTTCTTTCATGTTCACAGATCATCATCCAATCTTTTGTAGTTATTATTGCTGCATAACTTCTATCTCGTGTTTTCTTGGTCATCAGTGCCAAATTGATACAATGTTGTACCTTCTCCCTCTCTCTTCTCTCGTCTTCTCCCTGCTGGGTGGCGAAATGTTTTTGTGTCCAGGTATAAACAACTTCATCACAGGGAATTTTAACTTAGCTCGTTTATTCAAGTCGAAGTATACATCTGCTAACTAGCCACTAGGATTGCTCTCTCTTCACTGGGAAGGCGTTTCAGATATGAAAGACCACGTCTACATTGTTTGACGGTTAAGACTCGACTCACTGAAATTTTTTTCTATGTCTCTATCATTCCCATGCTTGTTCAGCCAATCAAAATCGACATCCTTGTTTTGTCTTTTATCTGATCTCAAGGATCAACCTCAAAGTTCGAGTAGAGATAACATTCTTCCTAAAAATAATAGTCTTCTATTATTATTATTATTTAGTTGCTTGTTATTATTTTTATATCATCCTTTGTCGATTAATTTCTTTCAATTCGTTTCCATCTTCCTTTTATTTGTTTTATTTCCTTTCTACCTTCTTCTGATATTCGTTGTTCCATTTCCCCTCCCCAACTCGTTAACTTTTTTTTTCATTTCATCGGTAATTGTCGGTAATTGTCGACTAATTGCAACTGCTTTTGATTTCGCAATTTTGACAACAGTCCAAGAACCGGGCAAATCGAACCCAGTAGAACAAACTCAGAAACTCTCTGTGTCTGACCATTTTATTCAGGAAGGATGAACGATCAATTTGCGGAAATTAGGAAAGGATCTGTTTCAAGATTTCCAGATAAGTACGTAAGCATCAAAATTGAATGATTTTTTTTAACATGTTACAATGATGAAAATATCTAGATGCGGAGAATAACTCTACTAAAAACAATAGAAAACAAGCCAAACATATACTAAATTCCGATTATCTCCAAAACAAAAATGGCGTTCTTTTTCTCGCTGTGCATTTAAATTACCCTATTTAATATTGCCACACGAATGAATAAAGCTTCAGTGTAAAATCTTGCTTGATAGATAATGATTCTGCAGCATAAAATTATATGTTTCGTTGGAAATTATGACTAAAAGAGAATTACTATACACGGATTTTGCATGTTTGAATTATTTGTCACGCCTCCCACCTTAACTGGAATGCACAGAGTGTTGCATTTGACAAATTGAACACTATCGATTGGCTACACTTTTACCAAGTGATTAAAGTCAAAACGGTTTCGTTTTAAATAAATAAAAATAACCCATTATCCTTATAGGTTAATGCTCCTCCTTATACAGGTACCTAGATTTATAAGTGTTAGACGAGACATATCTTCAAATGGCACGCAGAAAATATAACATGAGTTATATGAATAACATGGCAAGATAGGAGAAATATTGCATTATGTAAGGTAAACTGAGACATAGAAGGGAGCTGGTGAATTTCTCAACTACATAACGGCTCTACGATCACACCGGGTCGTAATGATTATATGATATTGATTATAAAGTTAAATGTGTTAAAAAGTTTCTATCGTCAGTGGCAAACTAGTTCGTTGGGAACACCAAAGGAAACAATTCACGAGCAATTCAGAACAATTCACGTTAGCGACAACAGCTTAAAATTTCCTCCGATTCAACAACAACAACAACTCAAACCATTCATCAATCACGAGTCAAGATCAAGAAACAAACGGTGTGTATTTATTGCATAAAAATACAATTTGGGCAAAAGGCCGAAGGGAAAATGAGATGAGGCTGGTCGTCACTAATCCTCAACATAGCTAATCTTATTCGCGACCCATTCATTCATTACAATTTACTCAATTACCACAATAATTCACTCATCTTCATTCATCTGACATTCACCACATACTAAAGGTCCTACTAAAACACTCATATCATAATTTTTTTAAAAAGTTGATCCAATGTTGTAACAAATGTGACTGAACTGGTCTGCCAACCAAGAAACAAACGGTGTCCACAGTAATTTCGTTTCGAGTTATATTGAGTCTTGTTCGTATATCTCGAAAAGTCTCGCGTGACTTTATTGTCTTTAAATATGTTGACTCATGGGGCGGCCATTTTTCTTTCTGGATATTTTGCGTGCAAGATGTGTGTGAACTCTTTGTGTCAGTCATTTTGTTTTTTAATTTTATTCATTAGGGGCGGTCTTTCGTTTCCACTACAGATTATGTAAACAAATTTTGGTTGATTCATTGTGTCAAATTCTTGGCGTGATGCTTCATTTTCCAGCCTTGAGAGAATTCAAAATGGTTTTGTCGGCGAAGACTTAGTCTCCCGAGTATCAAAGTACAAGATGCTGCATTGGGGACTTCTACATAAACTTTCCAGCTGTGAAATCTCTTGAAGGGCTTTCTAAATTATTAGGTCCTTCCTAACAGGTAGGTCCCTGAAGGTCGTTGCTAATAGTAAGTCAGCTGAATCCCAAGAGATAAATGCCTGATTTCCTCAGAATTCTCTCTACAGTTGCACTTACCAAAATCTGGCTGATCAGAACGTGGCAGCTGATTTCTCCAAGACCTGGTGGCTTAAAAGAAAAAAAAATACTGAGCCCTATTCTACTTTCGCGTCCATTCCCTAAAAAGTAAAACACAACCTGATAAATTTATAAAATGAAAAAAAAAAAATTATTTTTAAAAGTTTTTAAAAAAAGTTTAACTTCATAAAATTAATTTAAAATAAGAACAGTTGAACTGTTGCAATTATTAATAATTAAATTTAATTTACAAACATTAGAAATGATTTTAAAAATCTTCTGTAAAAAAGAACTGAAGACAAAAAAAACATCGTGTGGTTGACAGTGTCATGAGGAGGCGAAAGTGTAATAGAGCGAAGAATTGTATATAGGCAAATAAAAGAATTGCATATATATAAATAAAAAATTGTATATATGCAAATAAAAAGATTGCATATATGAAAATAAAAAAATTGCACATATGTAAATAAAAGAATTGTATATATGGAAGTCTTTCATTATACATACAGAATATATGAGGATTACAAATACAAAATTGCGTCACTATTTAATTTTTTGGTAACGGTACTTATAACCCTAAATGACTTTTACTATTTATATTTTATTTTCATTTTAAAAGTAAAATTTCTTTCTTACCTAAGACAATTGTATACATGCAAATAAGATAATTATATATGTGGCACCATGCATCCAGGCGATTTGAAAGATATATTTATAGATATATGATTTGCTTTTTTACGGTTTATCAACCATTTGAGGATTATTTAAGGCCGAAATGTATTTTAGGTTTTAAGAATAATTCTTTCTTTTTTGCAAGACGGATTGTGGCGCCATGTATCCAGGCGATTTGAAAGAAAAAAAAAAGAAGAAAGGGAAAAGGAAAAAGTAATGCGAGACGGATCATAGGCGAAACACACACACACGGCTTAAGAAAAGATAAGAAAGAAAAGGGTTATTTTGGATAAGTGTCAAATGTCGAAAGGAGTTTCATTACAATGTCAATGAGATTGAGTGGGTAGGGAGGTGTTATCTAAACTATTGGTTAAAAGGCCACCTGCGAACAAGCATTGGCCGATTTCCCCACTGTCCGCGCGAATGGAATTGTGTTATCAAGAGATGTCACCAAAGAAAGTCCACTTGAAAACGTTAGATTTTGATAATTGACAAAACACAGGTGTAGCTTAGAGACTTAGCTAGGTATGGAAAATTAAAATCCCACACAATTAGTCTCACCAGTTAAGCTCTTTACGACAAAACAGACTTTTGCCCTGCGATAATAAAATTTTGTTATCAGACACATGAACCGAAGGAAAATGAAATGTTTTTATTTCTGCTTTGGAGACGCCAGACTGGCTGAGAACTTGGAGAAAATTCCTTTCTTAGACCATGTCGGAAAATCCAGCCGTCTAATGCATTACCGATAAACTGCTTGACAAACGCCACGTGTTGAACAAAGAGTTGTCACATTATCCGTTCATGATAACGGCGATTTGAAAGAAAGAAAAAAAGAAAGAGGAGAGATCATTAATTTTTTTTAAGCAAGGTATATTTCTTTTCCAAAACAAAGCCACGGGTTGTTCACGCCCGACTAAGACGTCATTGGTCAAGTGGTGATCACATGACGCACGAAGGAGGAGGAAAGATACCCGACCAAGACCTCATTGGCCGAGAGTGCTCACGTGACGCACGAAGAAAACTGTCTACGCCCCCATCCAGAGTGTAAGTATGAGAAGCCGCTACGAAGAAGTGGAGAGGGCAGTTCACGCCCCCCAGAAGCATGGTGAGAAAGTGGGAGTGAGAAAAAAGTTACCAAAAATGGAAAAGAGTGGAAAATCCCTAACCAGAAATAAAAGAGGTGGATATGTATTTAGAATTATCGAGGAACCCCCGACGCCAACAGACCCACCCCGGTTGTGGTCGGCGTCAATAAAAACGAAGCCCCACCAGACAGAAATCAGTTCGTTCGACCCTGGCGGGCAGAGTAGTTCAGTCGGACCCAGGCGGGCAGAGAAGAGTTCGTTCGACCCTGGCGGGCAGAAGACAGTTAATTCAGTCCCGGACGGCAGAGATGAGTGCCCAGTGTCGAAGCCGCCTCAAGATAGCTGACCAAGATTCACGCAAAATTTTGGACTCTTCTTCAACCAAGAACAATTAGTTTGAAGGGCGACTTAGAACCAGACCACAGAAATAAGTTTTTCGACTTTCGTCCAAAGACACACCGAAACACAAATTTCTTAGAGAGCAGACAACTTGAAGCGTTAAAACTTGTCTAGCGAAAGCGACGTGCCACAATCCACAGAACGGGTCGGGAGGTAGATGCAGTCCTATGTATCGAACAACTAGACATAAAAAGTTTGTTACCTTTTTCTTTGATACTTTGAACTTTTTGAGTTTTCATTTTCTTTTCTTTTATGCATATTTGTGTGTTATCACCCCCGTTGAACTCAATTTGCATTACGGACCCAACCCCTGTTTGATCTCGTCTGTCTAAGATCAAGATAGTTCACAGCGTGGGTAGGCAGAGACTGGAGATCAGTGCAGTTACCTTGGTAACCAGGCGTTGGAAGCAGGTTGGGAACGGCGAGGCTGATGTCAAATCTAACTAGATTCCTACCCGAATCACCAAAGGGTTAGAACGTCACGTTTGGAGCAGCGACACCCGGACGGAGCAGCGAGGAGCGAACAGCTGGTGCCGCGGCGAAGACGTCACAATTGGTGCTGTTTAGGGACGTCACATCTGGTGTCGTGACCGGGATAGGACCCTGGAACGACCACGTCACAACTGGCGCCGTGGTAGATCAGGATAGAACGTCACAGTTGGCGCTGCGACCGGGGGACGACGTCACATATATATACAAATAAGAAAATTGTATTTATGTAAATAAGACAATTGTATATATACAAATAAGACAATTGTATATTTGTAAGTAAGAAAATTCGGTGCACCCCGACCTACAAAGTAAAAGGTTTGATTTGTTTGGTTTGTTGTGTTTTACGGTATATCAACTTCAATGGATTATTTAATGACGAAAACTTTTTTCTTTTTTCCTCTTCTGGTAATATTTTGTTTTGTCAAAAATCTATTTCTGATAATATTTTTTTCCTCAAAAATTTATAGCTGGTAATATTTGTTTTAAAACATGTATTGCTGGTAATTTTTTTTGAAAACGTATTGCTGGTAATAGCTTTTTCCAAAAATATATTGCTGATAATGTTTTTTTTTTTTTTTTTTTTTTTAAATATCTTGCTGGTATTAGTTTTTTCTTCAAAAACTTATTTCTGGTAATAATTTTTACAAAGTATTTCTGATATCAAAAACCTATTCTTACACTTTTATAATGCTTTTTACCTCAGTTTCGAGGCTAACCACCCGCCCATAGCTGGGACCCCAACAGGTGCCACCACCCCGGATCAGGGTGGACCTGGGAACACCAGCAATTAAGAGCTGGTTCCACGATCCTCAAAACCTCCTGATCAGAGGCCTTGCTGTTCGACGTAGTTTATCGTCATACCCTGGACGCGGATGTAGTTTATCATCTTACCCAGGACGCGGATGCAGTTTATCGTCATACCCAGGACGGACAAAGTAAAACACAACCAGATAAATTTATAAAATGAAAAGAAACTTATTTTTAAAAGTATTTTTTTAAAAGTTTCACTTCATAAAATTCATATAAAATAACAACAGTTGGACTGTTGCAATTATTAATAATTAATTACAAACATTAACAATGGTTTTTAAAAAATTTCTATAAAGTGTTTCTGAAATGTGTTTCTGCTGTCAAAAGTTTCTAAAATGAAAGTAAGAAAGATAAAGAAATGAAATGTTTAAAATTAAAATCCACAAATTATGAAACAAATATTAAGAAAAAAGAAAAATCTATTCGTATTTGTTTTTATTTAAACTAAAAAAGAACTGAAGACAAAAAAACATCGTGTGGTTGACAGTGTCTTGGGGGTGCGAAAGTGTAATGGCGCCAAGCACTGGTTTTTAAAATTCAATATGCCTAAAGGATTATTGCAAAAGTAAGTTCTGTATTGAAACCGCCACACTACCACCCCTCACGACCGGGCAGGGTCCCAACGACCTGGTCCTTAAACGAGGTGGTCTCTAAATGAGAAGTTGTGTCTGACCGCTATTTCATGCATACTAAGCGAGTAATAGGTTTGTGTCAACCAGCTTCAGATAGCATTCGCGTCACTTTTGAACCATTTGTAACATTTCTAATTTATTTCTAAATTTTTATGCTGGATAGAGGCTCGGATTGAGGGGATCCGAGTTCGAATTCCAGTCGGATCCATTACATTCACTTACGTGCCAATACCCTTGGGAAAGGTATGAATCCTCTCCCCCCACCCCACTTATGGGTAAATATCAGGACAGAGTGGATTCTATAACATTGGGTGGCAAAAAACTCTGAATTCAAAACTGATTTGGAGACTGTTGGGCCCCGTCAGGCTAGCTTGCCCAAGAAAACACTGTGGCTGCAGCACAAAACTCTACAGAATTAGCACAAAGACTAGGTTTTTGGAAAAGAAAATCCTGAATTCAAAACCGGCCTGTATAGGGTTGGGCTCCGTCAGGCTAGCTTGCCCAAGAAACCCCACTTCTACTGTGGCTGCAGTACACATGGTGACTCTACGAAACTACTAATTAGCACAACAGACTAGGTTTTATAGCCTTGGGTGGAAAAGGAAAATCCTGAATTCAAAAGCCTGTATAGGGTTTTTAGCTTGCCCAAGAAACCCCACTTTACTGTGGCTGCAGTACACAGAAACTACCACAACAGACTAGGTTTTATAGCCTTGGGTGGAAAAGGAAAATCCTGAATTCAAAACTGGCCTGTATAGGGTTGGGCTCCGTCAGGCTAGCTTGCCCAAGAAACATCACTTCTACTGCGTCTGCAATACACATGGTGACCCTAAAACACTATGGGTCAAGGGATAAAGATATTGTACCTAACAGTAAATGTAATAAATCAAATTCGAAAATCAGCTTTCTATTATGCAAATTACTTTTGTTTGTCTGCATATTGTAAATTCAGCATTTGAGTTAGATTTTGTTAGATTTAACTTTATTTATTTTATTTTGATTCGTTTTGTAAAAAAAAGTAGGAAACTAATCCCGATCAACGTTTTCGTATAACGTCCAATAATACCGACTGGTTGGATTTAAAAAATATGTCATGTGATTTTATAGCTGGTCATAAGTTCAAGGGATTTGATACGTGTGAATCATTAAGTGATGAGTAGTCGCAATTTGAAAGACTAATAGTTTTTAGCCATCCTGACATTATTGGCTTAAAGGTTAACTCACAATAGCAAAATTCCCAATAGTAGGCGATCAAGTAAGGATCGAATTTGCTAGACAAGCAATGTTCTTCAAGATTAACGGATTATTCCTCACTCTGCAGAAGGTGTCCAATAATTACTAAACTTTTGCATCTTACTTTTCTCAGGTACAAGGCACCATATTTGTGAGCACCACATGCATCGAACTCACTAACAATGATCTACGAGACTGTCTAGCTAACCATCGCTCTACAGCATCAGAATAATAATCTGATTAGCTTAGTCTGACACAAGGCCATCATTTTACTTTTCTAAAATAATAACAACTGATAAGAATACGAAATTAAATCTTTCATGCTTAAAGTAATTGTTTATTCATTTTTGAACTCGTTCAAATTAATCGAATTAACTGAATCGAGGGTATGTGGTTTAGGTCTTTCTTTGAATGTTCGATCTTCTTCTTTTGTAGGTGTGAGTGATTCTCCACGTCCTCTCGCAAGTCGAGCGTTTATATAATTTTCTCTTGTCCGGTTGTCTTGTGTTTGTATATTATAAGTTTAACTGGGTTCGCTTCCTTGTTTAATTTGCTGCACCCACTGGCATCCTTCGAGGCACGATTCTGTGGCAAGTGTCTGCTAAGTCAATCTCCGGGGCTCGTTTTCTTTTGACACCTGAAATGAAATCGAGTACAAAATTTTGCATCTCTTGGGTTTGAACTCAGTATATACTGGTGTCACCACAGATCAACTTTTTTTCGATAAAGATGGCGGGAATAACATATTACGTATACATGAGACATAAGCATGTACATCTACACATAGATAAATTCTCAAACAAATGTTTTAGGTACGTAGTATTTAGAATGTTAAATAATTACATAACTTAAAATTCTGATTCTAAATTTGATACAAAATTTAGATTATTCGGACTATTGTCCCCATCTTTGTCGAATAATGTAAATAGTTTACATAATACCTCATCCCAGAAATATAGAGAGATACAAACTTTAGGGATAAGTGAAAACTCAATTTGAAAGTGTTTCTATTTTGAATACATAATGAAATCTATCTAAGCTTAACAAAATTTATTTTAATTACTTGTAAAACAATAAAAGACCTAATAGAAAACAAAAAAATAATTAGCTAAAACTTGCATTATTTACATTACTCGGATTGTTATCCTCATCTTCGTTGCTATATTAACAACGTTTCGGCCGTTTTACGCCCCAGCCTTCTTTAGGTGATTGGAATTTCGAACCGAACCCTTTATTTCGTCCGGGGTAGATTGTTATAGTTCCACATGCCATGCCTCTTCCGGATGTCTCAGTTATTTCCCTTTAACTCAGCTCTCTAAGTTTTGGTTCATCACTGCTGTGGCCTGATATTGAACTCCCAACTCCTTGGGGCTAGTCACTGGATCTAACCAACATCTTTATCTACTGGACCATGTGTCCTTGAGGAACTAAATTGGCTATGCCGAAAGGTACTAAATTTGTAGATGCCAGACGTTTTTTCAACTTCACAAACGATTCTTATGTGGTAAGATATTAAAAAAAACAAACTCTAGCAAATAAATAGAGTAAGAACTAACAAAAGAGTTTCTGCATATAAAGTCAAAAACGATTTTCAGGGGACAGATTCTGGCATTTAGTAGACTTTCCAACTGGACTGTTGCCGAACTGGATGAACATTGATTAATTATCTGACAAGTGTCGAATTACTATCAAATTGTCATTTCTCATTTTCAATATGGCGGCTAAAAAGAGTAATTCCAATTTTTTCCCCTTTATCAAATCTTTTCTTAGCCAGAAATGTCATTGATTATTTACTACTGGATGTTTTTCTGATATGGATATTTCTTCCTGTCGCTTTTTGATAAAAAAAAATGATTGAGCTATATTTCTGTGTGTCTGTCTTCTCACACCAGTTTCATTGTAGACGAAACCTGGGTATGACGAGAAACTACATCCGGCAGCAAGGCCGCTGATCAGGAAGTTTTGAGGAGCGTTGAACCACCTGTTAATTGCTGATGTTCCCAGGTCCACCCTGATCGTGGATGATAGAACCTGTTAAGGTCCCCAGCTATGGGTAAATAGTGATGCCCCAAATAATAACAAAATGCCATGAAAGTATAAAAAACACATTTTTATAATAAAATACCAGTAATGCATTTTTTTATAAAAGTTACTAACAATAGATATTTCTAGTGAAATTACCAAAAATACCTATTTACAGTAAACTTACCAATACTATTTTAAAACAAAATAACCAACAACGCATCTTTTAGCAAAGTGACCAACAATACATTTTTATCTGTAGTCGAAGGTATAGAATTGCGTTCAAAAGATATTTAGTTGAAGCCATAAAATTGTGTTCAAAATTGTGAGAAATTCTGCAATTTAAGCTCCTATTGGCTAATTTTGTAACGCCCAATCTCATTGGTCGAATTTGACTTTGTTTTTTCGCGGGCATATTTCAACGGCCCGTGCCCCTTTGAACTTAGTTGCGGCATAGTATTGGAAGTGTCCGGACTCATTTTTAATCTCTTTGACAGGGCCTTTAGTGCCCAAACCTAAATAATTAGGCAATGATCGTTCTTCAGCAACCAAAATGGTAATGCTTCTGAGACAGTTGCGGCAAATTATTGGAAATGTCCGGACTCATTTTTGAATCTCTTTGCAGGGCCCTTAGCGCCCCAAATCAAGCCTAAATAATTAGGCAATGATTCTTCAGCAACCAAAATGGTAATGCTTCAGAGACGACGTCATGTCCCAGCATAATACTTCAAGGCTGTATAATTCAGTCATTTATTGACTGTCGTCAAATGTGTACGTTCTACACGAAGAACTTTATGCGTGATCTCGACAATAGCCGAGTTTCAACTTCAGCAACCGAAATGGTAATGCTCCAGCAACGACCAGCAAATACCAGCTTTTCCAACTTCGTAGAGACCAATTGAGTCCTACTGAAGTAAAAAGACACTACCTATTCATTGAAGAATTACCCCACCCTGTTCCCAGGGGCAAAAAAGGGCAAAATTTTTTTTGCAAGGATACAATAAAATTTGTTTTAAGTTTTAAGGTAGGCCTTGTTGATTGTATGTCTTTCTTGTCTCTGCCAAGGGTTGAACTGTGTGAGAAAAAATTCTCACAAAATATTTAGAATTCGGCATTAAAAAACCCATAGAGGTCGATATGCCGTTAAACAAAATAAAAAAAAATCTGCTTCAGTTACATTCCCACTGCCATAAGGTTGCCTCTCTCTGCCTTTTTCTATAAATCCTTTCATGGCAATTGTTCTGATGAACTCTTCGCTATGGTACCAAGACTTTATGAATTTAAGCGCACTACTAGACTGGTGTCGAGATCTCATCAATTTATATTTGAACAGGCAAGATGTAACCGTAAATTCTATGCTAACAGTTTTCTTTTTCTCGCACTTCTCGCTTGTGGAACTCATTTCCGGCTCCATGTTTTCTAGCCATCTTTAAGCTGTAAAAATTTAAATGCAATGTCAATCGCTATCTACTGTCTTTCTGAATACTCTTTCCTCTTCTCGCTCATTATTAATGTCTCTGTTCCTAATTCTTCCAAACCCTGTAACCGTTTCTGTTTTAGTGGCTTTACTGTCTTGCATGTGGTGACACCGATTTAAAAAAAAAAATACCAACCTAGATACACCCTGACCCGGGTGATATTATCTATTAGGTTCTCAGCTATGACCCCCCAAACTGGGGTCAAAACACCATGAAAGTATTAAAATACATTTTTATAGTAAACGTTTCTAGCAATAGATTTTAGTAGTAAAAATAAAGCTGACAAGGAAATTAAAATTCGGCATTAAATGACCCATGAGGTGTTGATATACCGTTAAACAAACCAAACCAAAACCAACTGTGTTGGATTGTACTTGTACATGGAATTTGAAAAAAAAACATCGAATAACGTTAGGTAATATTATCTTAACGATTATTCTCGCTGTCTTTTTAATCATTTCAACTCAAGGCGATAAAGCCACTAAGATGAGGAGGTTAGCAGGAGTGGAAGATAATGAGAAAACTTTAGTGATAATATAGTATGAATTAAGAAGACAAAAAATGGCGATTGATGTTGCAATTAAGTTTTTAAAGATTGTAGTTGGCATGAAAGAAAGAAGCCGGAAGTGAGTTCCAGAGATGAGAAGCGCGGGAAAATAAACTATTGGAATCGAACTCACATGTCACTATTTCAACAGTTATTATTTAAACAAACAGACAAAAAAAATATGATAATACACGTTGAGTATCTTTTAACAGAAATTTCAAAAGCCGAAAACCTCCAAAATCCGAAAGTTTTCAAGTGCTGACATGATTTACCACAAATGGGAAATTTCAGAAATTACTGGGAAGGTTCCTCTGTGATGTGCAGCTGTTGTAAATGATCTCATTTACCCACGGTTTTTTTGTTAGCGATCGTCATAGCAACACCTTTGTTCGTGGATTACTTACCAGGTGTTTCGTGCTCAGTAAAGATATTATTCAAAATGTCAAAAAGTCCTGCATTTATATATTTTTGTAAGTAGTAATCATGTTTTTGTACACGTACAGAAATAAAAAAAAAGTTACTTTTACATGAAATCTTAATTTCGCCACTTAAAAATTCGTGTGAGAATTACATGACTAGCGTCATTACATGTATCCGTAGGTACACAAAATTTATTAAGTTTTATATAAAACTATATTCAGGGTATATTTTATTGATATAAACAGGGTATATGTATAAACTGTAATGAAATGGAAAGGTAAATCGTGTTTATGCTTTGGTTCGATTCCCAAGCTGTCCCATTTTATACATGTATGTGTAGTGTAACCCGGATATAAGAGAAACCCGGATATAAAAGAGATTTTCTCTGGTCCCAAATTAGAGCCTGTGTTAATGTATACATATAGACCAAACCCAGATATAAGAGAAACCCGGATATAAGATACTTCTTCTCCGGTCCCGACAACTCTCTTATATCCGGGTTACACTGTACTAATCAAATAGTCTGTATTCCCAAATCAGGAAAAATCTGAAAACCGAAGTACTTCCAGTCCCAAGAATTTGGGATAAAGGATTCTCATCCTGTAGAAGGAATATGTGGTCCATTTGAACTCTTTACTCCGATATCCAGCATAAAATACATAAGTCCTTGCGCGTCTCTCTCTCTCTCTCTCTCTATATATATATATATATATATATATATATAGTTAAACTTCAAATTTGAATTAATTTTAACTTGATTCTTTTCCTTGAAATCAGGTGATCTAATTTTGTTAATATTCACTAGATTCCAACTACTCTGATAACCTTCAGGGAGGTTTTGATAATTTAGGAATTCCCCCTTGGCCGGGAAGGGGTCTAGAGCAGTATTTCTGAGGGTCCACAGAGAATTCGTAGCCATAAAAAATTGTAGCCATTTCACAAAAATGTATCTTTTTATTCATACTTTGAAGATTTAACAAATATCATATTTTCTTTAATTACTCATATGTCCATTATATTTGAAAATTTCGAAATGACTTACGTATTATGCAGTGCTATATTTATTTTTTCAACATCTAGAAGCAAGCATTATTTCTTTCATTAGCCCATAGATTTTGGAATCTGGATTTTCGGCTATTGTGGATGGCAAAAATATATCCTGGACCCTCTCGACCATCTCTTCCGATACTGCCGGTCATCCAGATCCTTTTACACTGCGCAGACAGCCTTTCTCTTTTGGACGTTATGTGCCATGTTAAAATCTGCATTATTATTGCTCACATTATTACAATGTTATTTAGATCAGTGATTCTACACGTGGTCTAGGTGGACCACCGGTGGCCCACATAGCATTTCTATTGGTCCACAAAGAATTCGTAGCCATAAAAATTGTAGCCATTTCACAAAAATGTATCTAAATTATTCATACTTTGAAGATTTAAAAAATATATTTTCTTTAATTACTCATATGTCCATTAGAAATTACGTAGGTATCATACAGTGTTATATTTATTTTATTTTTGTCATATTGTGTCAGAAACACCAAGATCAAGGTAGTCACTAACTGAATGGACTAAGACTGAATGGTATCATCAAAATTGATTATGATATCTTGATAATATATATATATATATATATATATATATATATATATATATATGTGTGTGTGTGTATATGTGTGTGTGTGTATTGTGGGTGGGTGTGTATTTATCCTTGTTTACTAAAATAAAATTAAAAATGTAAATAGACCACTGTGTCGTTTCATTGAGTATTTTTGTCCGAAAATTTAAAAGCCTAAAAGTAAAAGTAGGAGTGGTCCATTTGAATTTTTGGAAGAAAAAATGGACCATGGGCTGAAAAAGGATGAGAAGCATTGGTCTAGAGCATTATCCGGCAACCTTTCTATAGGTGGTGTCTTCATAAACTCACCGTCTTCTGTGCTGTGAACAGGTTAATAGGAGTAGATAGGTTCGCCTATCGCCCTGTCAGTACTCCTATATTTATTTAACAGGAGTAAAGGTTTTGTCGAACAATCACGTGGTAAGATTTATTTAACTGAGTGAAGAACTAATTCAACATAGAGACAGAGTATTTATGGTGCAATGGGCATCTCATTATGCTTGATTCCATTGCTTGGGCTTGATAGGTTTTACCTGAGTGGAAGTATTACTATATAAATACTAGCATGATTTCTCAGTTTCAGGATTGTTATAACTGGATTTGTGCTTTATTAATTGTTTTTTCGCGTGATCTGCCTTTGGGGAGGGATGAGTTCTTTAAACCTGGCTGGTGGTGCGGAAGTGTCTGGAAGGGTTTTTTCCGTGTTATTGTAGACGGCTGAGCAGTGTTTGATGAAGCGTCGACTGTTTGTTGCACTGGTGTAGGGGGTCTCAGTATTGCACCAGGTTTTGAATTTTGCTGTATCTCGCCTGAGAAATAAAGAGCGTAAGGAAATCTGATACGGTATTGGTGGTTGGGGAGGGAGATGCCTGTTGTGTCCCATCGACTTGGTCAACCTATTTGTCGTATAATATTGAGGACAAACTTATCTCACGATTTTGTGCTGCGGTTATATCGCGTGTGGTTTATAAGTGTTGGGTGGGATGGATAGATATCGGCGGTGTATGTGAGCAGGGGGGTTTTGAAATTCCTGTATTGAGGAGATCGCACGGTTACGACATGAGACCTAGCATTTACCTTGGTTGTTTTGGGCAGTTTGTATTGTTTCAGTCTTGCAAAAGACGATGGAAGGATGAAGGGTGGCTCCACCATAATTATTTCGGCCGTAGGTTTGAAATTTTCTGGCAAATCGAAATAATCCAACTGAGTGGTAAACGTAATAACCTGTTAAGACCATGGTTTCCAAATGGAAGACATGACGAAAAAATGGCCAACAGTGTAAACTCTTTAATTGACTCGGGGCAATTTTTTGAGCAGAACGTCAACCTGCTCTTTACGAATTGAAGCATTCATCCCGGGCCAATAAACAGATTCATTGGCACGTGCCTTCATGCCAATTTCGCCTTGATGTGCAGGCTATGTATTTTTGCGCGTTGTGGTGGGGAATCTTTTTTCTTGAAACGGTGCCTCACTTCCCAATATTCGCGGAGATATCATGAGGATGCGCGTTCTTTTGGAATCCGTTTTGTATTACTGAGATTAATTTTTTAAATGCGTCCCGCCGTACGGATAACGTCTGTGAGATGAGCTCCAGGTTGTCACCAATGAATGTTGAAGGTTTTTGATTTTATTTTGTCAGACTCTATGATGTCTGATTGAAAAAAAAATTTTTGGGTGAATGGTTATCGGAGGTGCCATTTCCAGGGCAGTGCTGAATGGTGAATTACCTGAAAAATCGTCCAATGGGGGGTTTTGGATTTTACAAGTGAATTGTCTAACCACTGAGATTGAGTCCCCGGATTTTTCCAATGCCCTTTTCATTGTGCTTTCGAGGTGCATATCTGCGTTATTGCAGAATCTGCTCTGTCAGGCGCCGATCTCTTTTTTCATTTATCACTTCCAATCTATTTCTTTCTTTTTGAAAGAGTCGGATAGTCAAATGGTTCTTTGACTGCTGAATGCACTACATTCATCTTCACGAAAATATTTTAAGACCCATCGACTTGGTTGACCAGCCCAAAAATGCCGGTGAGTTTTTTATTTAATCATTCTCCAGCATGGATTTAGGGGTTATAACCAGAAGATGTTATTTGTATTCAAACTTGGCAAATTGGAATTTTTTCCATTTACGATGCCGTTTTTTAGGAGGAGAAAATCTCTTCTCGATGTCAGAAAATTTCTAAATTTTTACTTTGCGGGGGATGTCTTTTTTACTTCATCATACTGTATTCTAAGGTCCTTGTTATTCTCATTTTTTTTTCAGTTAAGATTTAATTTTTTTGCTGATCCTTAGTGGAATTTTATTGTCGGGTTCCAGTTTTTGTTTGCTGGGGTGAAATGCCCGAAATTAAGAGATGCTGCTCTTGTCAACAGTCGTATAAAACGTAGTGTTAAATGGATAGATAGCATGGGTAATCTAGTATTACGACTTAAATTCATGCAGGTTTAGACGAAGGAGTCATACTTTTCAACTGAAAACGTAATCTTATGAGTTGCTACATTCGTCAACCTTTCTTCTCCAATATTCGTACCAATTTCTGCAGTGTAGAATCTTTTTTCTTGAAACGTTCTTGAGATATCATAGTACTTTGTGGGACTAATTTAAATTCTTCTGTTGTGACCAATGAATGAAGGTTATTTTCCTCTTTGTGGAAAAAAATTCTTGGGTGAATGGCTATGGTGTCTACATTCGGGAAAATCGTCCAATGGCAAGTGAATTGTCTCTTGAGTCCCCGGATTGAGTTGCCAGGTCTTTATTGCACTGTTATCGATCTTTTCATTTATCATTGGGAGAGTATAGAAATGGTTCTCTCACTACATTCATCTTCGAAAATATTTTAAGACCCATCATGCCAAATGCCTTAATCATTCTAAGTTATTGATGTTGTGTGTATTCAAACTTTTAATTTTTCCATTTCTTAGTCTCTCAGTCAAAATTTAAATTATTTTAAGTACTTAATAATGATTCTCATACAGCTCTTGCAAATTGTCTTCCATGGGGTGAAAATTAAGAATCCCTAAAACACTGAAAGATAGTAGCCAATCTAGTAGTACGCTTAAATTAAGTCGAGATAATGCACATTTTTGAAAATATTTATAAAAAAGAAGATATGTCACGGCGATGGGAAAGGATGTTAAAATAGACAGGTCAGGACTGATTTAGACCCATCTTTCGATTTTTGTCGAGAATCTTGATATATAGATTAGCATCATACAAGATATACATGCAAAATTTTTTCCCCCACTAGCGGATAAGGTAATACACTTTTGATAAAGATATTTTAAAATAGACTTTTAGCTCCTGTTATGATTAATAGCTTATATATATATATATATATATATATATATATATATATAAAGACAAAAGGAAAACATATCTTAACGACGCGTTTTCGTCATCTGAGGTCTTTAGATGAAACGTCTTTCTACAAATACTCTATCTGAAATTTTACACACACACACACACACACACACACACACACACACACACACACACATATATATATATATATATGATAAAGAAGTTAATGGTCACAGTTGAATTAGACCAGGAAACAGTAGTATTAAAAACCGGTTAATACACCACATATAAAAAGATGAAAAATTAACATGTAAAGCCTGAAGATACCGAAAGGTTGAAACAAGGTGGCGGAATCGGTTGATTTACTATATATATATATATATATATATATATATATATATATATGCGCGTAACTTAGGGAAAGTGCTCAAAACCTGTGATAGAGCTAACATATTCAGTTGTATGGTTATGAGTTTGTAACCTGGGTTTCACGCTTTTACGATCATCAGCGTAAAACTATATATATATATATATATATATATATATATATATATATATATATAATTAGTTGATGAATACGAGTTTATAACTTTTTGCGTTCAGTTGGATGATCGCAAACTCGTATTCAAACAATATATATAATATATATAACATCTAGGAGAGTATTTTGCTTCTGGTCTTCCTTGATAATTCATTTTGTTTTTAGTTTGATTCACATGCATATTCATTTTGGGACTTGGTTTGTCAGTTGCGCTGTTAAATCATCAGATTCTCCATTAATCAAGGAGCGAAACTGTCTTATTAATTAAAGAATCGGCCTTGAATGTAACGTTGGTGGAAAGCGGAAAGGAAAAGTCGGCAATTGTTGAGTAGCAATTTATGATGAAACGATTCATCTTTTCCCACCAGCAGATAAGTAGAGATTCTTTAAATGTGAATACAGGCGATACTACAATCGGTTTATATATATATATAATAACAAAAAATATGTTAAAAAGCCGGAAAAACTATCGTACCAAAATACGAACGTATAATAAAGTGCTCAATGCAACCGCTTTGGAAAAACAATTATACAGAGAAAGCCCATAGAATAAAAAGAACTACCGGTCGAAATTGTGAGGTAACATACTACTTTTTATTGTATATATATATATATATATATATATATGTATATTTGTAGAACCCACTGCCTTAACTGGGTATTGAACTCACATTTTTTTAATCCTGACACTGGATCTAAATAACGCCTTTATCCACTGTGACATGTGTCCTTGAGGCCAGTTAAGGCAGTGGAGAACTTTCAGAGCGGAATTAACAAGAGATAACTGATAACTGACATGGCACGCGGAACTAGAACAGTCTACTACAGTGAGCGAAATAAAGGGTTCAGTTCGTCATTCCAACTACCCGAAGAAAGCCGGAGCGTACAACGGCCGAAACGTTGTAATAAATATGGCGACAAAGATGAGGACAATAGTCCGAATAATGTAAATAATATATATATATATATATATATATATATATATATATATATATATATATATATATATATTCAGTATCTTTTGGCAGCAATTAATAGCCCTTGTATAAATGTCTTATTAAAAAGACATTTTATATCTATTAAATTTATTGATCTTTTTTTAGTATACGCATAATGTTTCGCTAATGTGGCTGTTGTTGATGTCTAAGAAATAAAATTCATATTTTATAATCCAAGCTTTCCATTCCCATGTGTCACCATCAGAGCTGTAAGAAAAGAGAAGAGATCAAAGTCATTCATTTTAAGCAGCGCATTGTTTAAAAAGTGACGTTATTTTTTCTTTGAAACATAAATCCAATGCGGTCGGGCGTATTAAGTCATGTCATTAACGAGAAGCAGTAAAACGTCTGATGATGCGTAATATTTTTCTCATGTCTTCAAGAATTTGTTGTTTTTGACTAAAGTCATTCTATTAATGGATGGTTTCAATAAGGTATGACCTGAACGTAGTATTTGGAATGGGTTCATTGATTTTGTTTTGCTTCGTTTCCTTAACCCCGTAGCATTTGTTGGCAAACGTCTTCTGTTTTGTTGGTTTTTCGTAATCTTGGCCACGTCAGAAACAAGCGACAAAAATATCTGGATAGTATACGCCACTAGACATCCGATATAGCTACAGCAACAATTGTTGTTTTACCATTGGACTATCTGGTGATGTAGATAACTGAATATTTCTCACTATTGCCAATGGTTGGTTTGGGAGTTCAGGTAAAAGCGGATGCTGATTTTCAAAACTTTCAGTAAGCAGTTAAGATTTTCCGATTAGAAGGCTCCTTGTCCTCTTGCTTTGAAGGTCTATTTGGGGCTAAAGTTCTTCCAGTACCTAATGGAACTCATATACACGATTAATCGCTAAATTGGTTGGACAAAATGGCCGGTTTATTGTACTGTTACAGAAAGTATTTGACACTTCATATCATGCTCTAGAGTGACATGAATCAGATCAGAAAAAGAATGGAGTATTGTTGTCAGATCTGGGCCTCTACTGCTCACTTTCCAGCCTTGACAACGTGTATGTGACCTTTCTACCCTATAAACCTTTTCAGAGAGAACAAACATCAAATCTCTTGCTACTCGATCTAACGAGCAACATTTCTTATTTCCACCGGTTCATACCTTTACAACTAAGCCTCTCGCTAATCTATCGCTATTTCCATGGCAAATGTTCTAACGAGCAACATTCCTTACAGACCTTTACAACTGAAACTTGTCATGCTCCCTACGGAGGTTGGAACCATCTTCATTGCCTTTATATTCCGTTGGTAAGAATAAATTTCCATTCAGACTGATTCTTCCTAAAACTGCTACTTTGGAAAGCAGACTCCCACGAGCCATTACAGTTTTAACCACTTCAAATCTCAAGTCAACCGTTATATTCTTTCAACAATCTTATTCAGTAGCCTTCTAGACTGAGTGGCTCTTCGGCCTTGTATTGGGTGAACAATAGTAAAAAATAACTACATCATCAAAATCCTTTTATTCCCATTTGCTCTTTATTTGACTTTGTACCACACTATATATTGTCAGGCATATATACTTATCAGTATGATTTGTTTAACAATAAGCATTTTCCTAAGTAATATTGAGAACACTAGTTCGTTCAGAGATGTATTTATTCGAAAGGGTTCATTTTTTGATTTTATTTTGTAAAGTCTAATTGAGATCCAGTCGCTGTGGTTGATTAAAAAAAAGAAAAACAAACAGACCCCCCAAAAAAAAAAACAACTAAAATTTATGCATCCAAAAAGTTTAGGAAACAAAAAAGAAAAATTCCTTGACTGTGAAATTTGGAGTTTGGTTTTAATTATCGAAATGAAAAAAACGAACGAAATAGAGAAAAAGCAGAAACAGCAATTGTGATTATTGTAATCGTGACTTGTGAAGCAAAAGCAACAATGGTGATTATTAAAGAGAAATGTTGAAGAAATACTGAAAAGGAATATGTTGCATTATTATTATTATTATTATTATTATTATTATTATTATTATAGTTCCACCTGTAATAAAAAATGGAATTGAAAGAATTAATCAAAAAAATAACGGAATACATTATTTTGACAGTCGAGAAAAACGATCTAAATCAGTAAACGCCGCCATTGTTGAGGACGAGATGCGATGTTGAATGTAGTAAGCTCGTTCAAAAGTAACAGCGCTGTTTGGTAAAGAGAATGCAAAATAGGCTTCATTTTTTGAGGCCTTTCTTCTGGGTCGAGAGCCAATAATAAATTCAGTAGCCTCTCGTAATTTGGAACTTTGTTAAAAATATGAAGGTTTTCGCATTTTTTTAACAGATTTTTCTGATTTCACCCCAACAGAATATGAAAAGAATCGAGAAGTGTATTGAGAACAATAAATAATAGAAATGAAAAAAAAAAAAAAGAATGAAAGAAAAGTAAGAAGCAAGTGAAAAAGTGTGTATATATATATATATATATATATATATATATATATATATATATATATATATATGAATCGTGTGTATGTACGAGTTTGTTGTTGCTCGGAAATCATCCATGTAAACAAAAACAAGCTATCATTATTATTTTGTCCGTGTAATGTTTAATATATTGTAATGTAATTGTCATCTTTGATAATGGCTTATATAAGCCGAAAGCTTAGGTTGGATTAAAAAATATGTATCAATATTGTGATTTTCTTTCCTCTTTCAGTGATAATGTTATTAAGCTTATCAGACGATATGAAAATTTACGTAAAATAAATAGACAACACTTGTCTATATTATTTAATGAATCATGCATCAAAATATATATATATATATATATATATATATTGATGCTTACTGTTCAAAAATGGAAAATATAACTTAGTGTTCTTTCTTTATATATATATATATATATATATATATATATATATATATGCCAGAAGAGAAACTGGTTATAGTGACATATAAAAACGGCAATTAATTTCTGAACTGTAGGTCAGAGATCATGACCAAATGCAGGTATTTTAAAGATTTGACTTGGGGTTATTTGAACCCGGTTAAAGTGAGAATTTTTTCTCCCCGAGTACTTCCGGTTTATCGAAAGTGCTTGTTGTTGAGCTCCATGTTGTTGATTTGCTGAACAACCCCCCACCCCCGAGGAGACTGAGGTTATGTGCTCTGGTCAGCTTTTCATCCTTTTTTGAATATATATATATATATATATATATATATATATATATATATATATAATAATATAAAGTGGTCACGAAGTCAACACTTAGAGGCCCTAAGTGTTGACTTCAATGTTCACTTTTATATTTACACACGCTCTATCTCTGATAATGAGCACTTTATCCCATAAATATACCACAGGTTAAGAGTATATTTCTTTTATGTACATATATATATATATATATATATATATATATATATATATATATATATATATATATATATATATATATATATATATATATATATATATATAAATATATATATATATAAGGGAAACAAGAAAAAGAAAGAAAGAAAACAGAAACGAAAGAAATAATAATGAAAAAAAAAACTTTTGACCATTATCAGTCTGATTTCTTGAAAATTTCTTGAAACACAAAGATCGACATAATAAAATTGGGTGTTATATTTATTGGAAAATATTGAAGTATTACAGTGCACCATAGCACAAAGTCATAACTCATCGTGACCGAGACTTTTAGCGCACTGGCCTTATTCCAACTTCATCAAGCCAGATGATGCCCTCCTTCCCAGAAACTGCAACTAAGATTTGCTCAGTTCTGTTGCAGTATAAACCAAAGGTACGCTCAGTGGGTATTGAAAAATCACAAATGTATCTGAGCAGGTGTCTGCAACAGGGATTGGTTTGCCGTTGTAGCAGACGGAGGTACTCGAAAATTATTGAGTACCATACGCTGAAAAAGTTATGAACAGTCCTGAACTATTCATAGAAGGCCATAAAAGCACTATTTTTTTTTATTTTACCATTCATGTTTACAGATATATAAAAGTTAATAAGACAGATTGAAGAATGCAAGCAAAAATGCCTTCCTATTAAATTGAAATACCATCAGTGAAAAAATATATCTGTTAAATGACAAAATAAATATGAGGATCTTGAAATTAAAATCAAGTCAGAAAGGAAGGTGCTCCCGATGGAAGCAAAACCCACGAATCTATGACCAAGGCGAACCTTCATGCTGGAGGACGTCGGCTGTGGTTTGATCTGGGGAGGGAAAGGCTTCGTCAGGTTTATGCATGACTCAATGCCTACCGAGATATGTGGAGGGATCTGTTTCGTTACTCAACTTCGCAGCGACCCTACGACCACATGCGACATGATGCTGCTGCTGCTGTTGTTGATGAAAAAATCTGGCACTTTCAAACTTAGTGTCATATCGATATTAATTGGAAGCCTGGATACGCACAGAAAACGGTACAGACAAAAACATTAACGATATCTCTGGCAGAACAACAACAATAGAAATAATAATAATAATAATAATAAGAAGAAGAAGAAGAAGAAGAAGGTGAACAGAAAGGAAGATGAAAAGACAAAAAAGAAAGAGAAAAAATAAAGAAAAGAAAACATTATTTGAAAAGCATTGAACTGAAAGAAAGAAAAAAAGAAAGAAGGTAGGAAACAAGAACGGTAACGAAGAGGACAAAGAGGAGGAAAGGAGGAAGAGGAGCATGTAATTTCAAAACTCAAGAGAAAACAAAATGACCGCTCTTGCCATTTTTTCTTTGCCTTGTCGCTATCGTTTTTGGTCATGCGACCGTTCCTGCCACTGGCAATTTGATAATCACCGCCGTTGTTTGTGTGGGTGGAACAAGGAATTCTTAATCTTTGGTGCAGTTCTTTTAAAAGTAGATATTTTGTCGGCGAAAATAATTAAGCGCCAATGAAAATGACGTTCACTCGACTGCAGATTGGCGTAAATATATCTTGGAATACGAACAAACTGACGCATGCGCAAATCTCTTTGCCAGTCCAGCATCTCGTGTGAATCATGTTAAGAAGCCAGACTGCCGTGCAACAGTCAACAATGCAAATCCATACTGAATTCGTTCAGTTATTATTTGAATAACTATACAGGATGTTCCAAAAATATAGATACACATCGTTGGTTAATAATTGATCGTCAGATGTTATAAATTGTGAGATTTCTAAAAAGATTTTTTTTTACTTAAAATGTCCATGTTGATAATATGTATTTGGTATTTTTAATGAACTGTACGTTTCTTAGTCCCCCCCCCATAGTCTGCTCCAAGGCAAAAGTGTTAAGAAACAACTCTCCAATCTGATTGGTTTGGTTTATTTTCTTTTACGGCATATCAACACCACAATGGGTTATTTAATGCCGACAAGATTTTTAGGGTGGTTCGTAAGAATAGAATATATATTCCTTGTAAGAAATCAGTTTGGAGACCAAGTTTCATTGGCATATTTTGTAAAGAGGGTTTTTGTTGAGAGTCAAATGTATTGCCAGTAATATTTCTTTTTCCAAAAATGTATTGCTGGTAATTTTTTTTCAAAATATGTATTGCTGGAAATAATTTTTTTCTAAAATATGTATTGCTGGTATTTTTACTGTAAAAACCTATTTTTACAGTTTTGTAGTGTTTTGACCCCAGTTTGGGGGTTAATTATTTGTCCATAACTTTGAAACCTAACCCCGGGTCAGGCTGGACCTACGAAAAACAACAATTAAGAGATGATTCCACGCTCTTCAAAACCTCCTGAGGCTTTGTTGCTGGATGTAGTTTATCGTCATATCTAAGACGCTCTCCAATCTGAGGCAAATGTTCTGATTCATATGTAAAGAACACCGCCATTTCTTTATGAGAACTTTTCTCCTTTTTCTATGTGTCTCGTTCTTTCAGGGCGTAGGTGATTATAGTTATCCACAGCTTCCTGTCATTTGTAGTTCCTGAGGGTGCAATGCCAGTCATCAAATAATCAGTGGTGGGTGCAACATTTTATTATGGTTTTAATAGTAGACATATTAGAAGTCTTTAATTTTTCCACTTGCATGAAGTGAAATCAGAGAAATGAATTAGCTATTTTTGCAGTAAGTGCCATAAATATTACTTAAATAATATTTAAATATAAAAGTTTAAAAATCGTAATATACATATACTTGATATGGAAAAATAATTTTACTTACTATAAGTAATTCTAATACATTTCCTTCTATTATAAAGTAATATAGTCTATTAAAACTAACAATGAAAATATTTTAAAGTTGTAATTAAAATTGTAGTTAAATAAAATTAATTCTAACCTAAACTTCTTTTACTTAGTACTACACGCACTTAAAAGAATCCAATAAAACACCTACAGTAAAATAAAATTAATATGAAATGCCAGAAGATGTAAGCTTTTGAATGACCCATGTCCTTTGTACTTACATGAGAAACAATATATTACTAGGTTTATATAAAAAATAAAAGTTTACTAAATCAGTGAAATTAAGTAACTATTTTTGCCGTCATTGTCATAAATTATACTTAAATAATATTTAAATACAAAAAAAAAAATTTTGTAACCTAATATACAAATTATACTTTATGTAAAAATAATTCTACATACTATAAGGGATTCTAATACATTTAATTGTTCTTAAAAAATATAGTATAATAAAAATTAAAAATGAAAATATTTCAAATCGTAGTTAAATAAAACGTATTCTAACCTAAACATCCCCAAAAATCTTTAAATATACAAATAGAAAAAAATGCCGTAAGAATTTTTGCCGTTAACAATAAATTTAAAAAAATCCAGACGACATGCATTCAATGGATGTCAGACTTCATTGAAAAATTCATCCCTACCCCCTACCAATACCGGATTCAATAATACAGCCATAATGAACACCCAGACATCCCTTGTCCAGTTGAAGTAGATTTATCTGTAACCATGGAAAAGTGAATTATGATTTTTGCTGTCTTCAAAACCCAGTAATTTTAAAAGTTACTCCAAAATTCGCTTGAGGATGAAATGGAACTAATGTCTTTAATTTAATTACAAAATTAAATTCGTAGCTTTTAGCTTCCATTTTTGAAACATGGCTAGAACTGTGTAGCGAAAAAAAACATATTTTAAATAAATCAATTTATAATACTAATGCTCTGTAAATTTACATTGAGTACTATTTTGTAAAAATAAAAATATCTATAAGAACACCGGATTATATATCTTACTGTTCTTTCTTTTCTTTTATATATATATATATATATATATATATATATATATATATATATATATATATATATATCTGCCCCGGAAATCCGGTTGAGCTCTCTAGGAATTAGCTATTAAGCATTACTTTTAAGTATGAATTGAGTTCTCGAGCCACTGGCATATTTCGTATAGAGAAAAACTTTAAAATTCCGTTCGACGTTGGCCTAGGTGTAAGATACTTGACTGATGTCAAATCAGTCGTGTTTCGATGCCGGCTTGAAGCAATCGGACGTCTAGCCACACCGAGGAGCTGTGATACAACGAAACAGTCTGTCTATATATATATATATATATATATATATATATATATATATATATATATATATATATATATGTAAGCATTTCACCCCAAGCAAGGCAATAAAGCCACTACGACAAAAGGGGTTACTGAGTGTTGGAGAATGTGAGAACACTATGTTATTAAGGAGAAAAGAAAAGAATAAAAGAACAGCAATTCAGAAAACAGAAGATAGCGATTGATATTGCATTTAAATTTTTGAAGAACAATGTTGACAGGGAAGTCAGAAGTCAGAAGAGAGTTCCACAAGCGACAAGTGTGATAAAAGAAACTGTTACATATAACTTATGTTACATGTAGACATTTCAAGTATAAAATAATGAGGCCTAACCGCCAATCTAGTACTGCGCTAATTCTCTGGTGGTATTTCTTCTTCCCCTTTGTTTTTTTATGTATTTGTATATATCATGTAAATGTATCTTTTGAAAATGTTTCTTATTTTAGACAATATTTCATTCTATTTCTTTTAACTAATTTTACAATTATTTGTATCTATTTCTTTATTCTAAGATATTTCTCTTAATTGAGTTTAACATCAAAAGCATCAAATGACATCGGTATTTTGTTTATAAAGACACGTGTGAACTACTTAAAATAAAACTGATCTTTTAACTCTTCATTTCCAAATTATTGTTAATTACATTTTGTTTTAATGGAGCTTTCATCTAGATTTCTTTTTCTCTGCCGAACATGTATGACGTCACTTTACATATTGTAATTATTGTATCAGAAAGCAAAATACACTATTACGAAACAGAATTTCGACATGAAGTGGTAGAAACAAAGCAAGTTCAGTTGACCATTGATGACAATTCCAGAACAAAGTAACTATAAACAATTTTTTTTCTATCCTTTGCCAGCCGCAATGATGGAGAAAGCATTATCTCAAACCATCGCCAGAGAGACATGCTGCAAGGGCCAATTTTATCTCGGACAAAATCAAGGTTATAGCACAAGTTATAAATGATGATCACACATGGATGGGGTCGGAAAAATAGATGAAGGTGATTCTTTTTTTTGCTCTTTTATTTGAACTGCCTTTTGAAAGCTGTGACATTCATTTTGCTGTATGTGAAGGATTATTCTCCGTTACTGAGATAATTGAATCATTTAAAATTCAATTCTAACCTTTTGGGTACAAAAATTTAAACATCTGGGAAGTGTTTTAACAGATGACGGAAAGAGCAACACTGAAATCTAACTGCGCAGCAGGTGAGCCAAAAATGCATTCCAAAAGCTAATCAGAGGATCAAGAAACAGAAAAAGAACCAAAAAAAAAAAAAAAAAAAAAAGAAGAGTACTCAATTATGTGATATCTGTCCTCTGATTGTGCAGCAAATTCTTGACAAAGATGATGGAGAGTCTTGAAGAAACAGAAATTTAATTCTACAGGAAGATGATGAGGATACTATGGACTGAATATGTGTTATAGTGGAACACACCTATTCTATAGTTAATAGACTCTCCCACCTATAATAAGTAGGAGTCGCTAGGTCACTCAATGAATTGGAGTCGATGTCGGACGACAGTTAGTCGAATACTAAACTATCAGCGACCACAACTAGATTTACTGTGCGTTATACCTATTATATCAAGTTCCTAACGTTTTGTACGTCGAACCTATTTTAGGACCGACTTAGTACAAATACAAGCCTCCACTGTGAAACTACTCCATAACAATATGTAAGCAACACAGTTTTGGAGAAAATAGAAACAAAAAGGAAACTTATAAATATCAGGAAGAAACAGTTGAAATTTCCAGGGCAAATAATGAGGAAAGAGGGCTTGGAAAATCTGATACTCACAAGTCAGATTGAAGGCAAGAGGAACTGAGTAAAACCATACATAACGTACTTAGTGATCTTGAGTAAATGGATGTCAGAAAAGGGTTTAGGAGAAATAAAAAGACGTAATTTATTAAGAGCTACAAAGAATTAAATTCTAAACAGCCTCGAATAAGAAATGGTCAGATTGGCTGTGTACAACAATAATTAACAAGTTTATCTCACAGGTTATTGCTAGTAAGTTTACTCCTCATTGAGTTATTCTGATTTTGTTACAAACTGATGCATGCGCAAACCTCTTTGCAGGTCCAGCATCTCCTATGAATCATAGATGTTAAGAAGCTCAACTGTTGTGCAGCAGTTGTCGCTGCTCTTTTATATTGCAAATCCATATCGAAGTTGTTTAGCTTTCCTTTGAATAACTTTACACGCTGTTCCAAAAATGTATACACACTTGTTAATAATATTTTTTTTATATCTAGGACTGCTACATTGTTAAAGAGTCTCCCACCTGGGTGCTTCTCTGAATACTATAATCTTTTCAAATCAAGAGTGAGTCTATCCATCATCTTCACTTCCGGCCAGCTCCTCTTTCATTCATATCACAAATCTCAATCATCGTAACTATTTTAACAGTAACCTTGTACTCTAAAATCTTAGCCTCTTCAAATCAAGAGTCAATCGTTATCTATCCTCCTTATCCTCATAAACTTTACTTCCTACCGCATCCTCTTTCATTCATATCACTCACCTCACTTATCATAACCACTTTCACAGTAATACTCTACGTTGAGTAACACCCCACGTTGAGTAACACTCCACGTTGAGTAACACTCTACCTTGCCTTGATTTAGGTAAAATTTAATATAATAAAAGATTTTCAGTTGATATAGCGATATCTGGAAAGGATTTTCAGTTTTTCACCAAATGTAATTTTTTTAGCAAGATGCAGTATGCAACGGGTGAATTGTCGCCATTTAGATTTTTAATTTCGCGCATGCGCGTTGTTTGTTTTTGATATTGCCGACTGCACTGTATAGTAGGGTCAGTTGGGCACAGTCCGTGAGAAAAAAAGCACCACGACGCAATTCAACCCGCCAGAAATTTGGAAACGGCATGCTCTACTGTTTGGCATTCGCGATGGAAGCTCCAATATGAACATTTTAGAGTGCATGACAATCTGAATACAGTGCAGAGGATTTGGAAAGCGTTGGATGAGTCTAATGCTGATTACGAAGGTGTTTGGAGTGATCACTAGTGATGACGACGTTATGTCTCCATTCATCTTCCCACAGGGAATCAGACTCATCACTGAGGTCTACACCAATTGAATTGAGGAAGAAGTGCTGCCCTGGGTCAAGAGGGTGGCTGCTATAAGACGTTATGTCTGGCCACCTAACTCCCCAGATATTTATGTGTGGATCGTATTTGAGCGAGAGACCAACAAAACTCCTTGTAAAAGCAAAGATGAAGTGAAAGCAAGGATTATGGCAGCATTTACCAAATGAAACTAGGAGGCCTTCCGGAAGAGATGCAGGGAATTCCGAAGTCGTCTGGAGGCCGCGGTTGAGGCCAATGGCGATTTTATTGAATAAATTTACTCTTTAATATTTCAAGATATTTTTGTGTAATTTTGGTAAATATATCTGTTAAAATGAGATGTCAGTGTTATTTTAATTTTTGCGTCATTGAGACAACAATTTATCCATCGCACTCTTTATAATTTCTTCTTTTACATATATTATCTTTCGATCAACGGAGGTCTTATGAAATTTGTTGACTTTTCTTCTAGTTTGTATTTTAAGAAGAAGAAGAAGAAGAATATATATATATATATATATATATATATATATATTCCTGTGGCCTGGTATTGAACTCCCAACCATTTTGGTCAAGAAACTGAATCTAACCAACGTATTTATCCACAGAAGCTGTGAACCAAAACTTGGAGAGTTGAGTTAAAGGGAACTAACCGAATCATCCGGAAGAGGCATGGCACATGGAACTAGAACAATCTGCCCCAAGTAACGGACGAAGTAAAGGGTTCGGTTCAAAATTATAATCACCTGAACAAGGACGGGGCGTACAACGGCCGAAATGTAGTGAATATAGCAATGAAGATGAGGATAACACTCTGAATAATGTAAATAATGCAAGTAATCATAATACCTCATCTCAGAGATATAGACAAAAAAGACAGACAGTCTATCACATTTTACGAATAAGTGATTTACTTTTTTATTTTTTACAAAATCCTTTTCTTTTGTCATAGTATCACAACTGAAATACGATCTGAACATTTAGTCACGGAATTCTGTTAGATTGCAGCGTTAAGCGTCTTCTAAAAACTACTAGAAGTACCGAATACTTGAAGAAGGCTGGTGAATGTATCGGTTGGAATATCATATTAAAATCAATAACACAGGCAATAGTAAAACATTTTTTGGAATAAAGAAATAGGAAAATTTCGTTAGAAGCAAATAAAAAGTTTATTGAACTGCTATGTCATATTAATCCTCCTATATAAGCAATGCATGCTAAGAAATGAAGACGAGACTTGAGGCAACAGAGATGTGTTTCTACAGAAGGATGCTGAGAATACCATGAACGGAACTATTTAGTTGAGATAAAAAGGACACTATTTATATGGACAATGGAACAAAAACAGTTTACCTAGCAGATTAAAATACCTCTTAGATTAAAATACCTAGTAGATTAAATTAGAGTTTAATTCGGAATGACCTGTAGGTTAACTAGATCAACATACACCTGATGAAGGCCAGACGACACAACGGTCGAAATGTTGTGATAGCAATAACAAAGATGGGACAATAGTCCGCATGTAAATAGTGCGAATAATGATAACTCCTCTGACCAGAAATTCAGACAAAAAGGACACCTAGAACCAGAAAAGGGCAGTTGAAATTTTTGAGGCACATAACGAGGAAAGTGAGATTGGAGAATTTGACACTCACACGGCAAATTGAAGGCAAGTAGGACAGAGGAAAGAAACGAGTAATATACCTAAAGAGATTGTGTGACTGGATGGCAGATCAGGATTTGAGAAGGAAAGTAAAAAAAAAATAGACAATTATAAGATTAAGAGTTACTCAACAGCTGGAGAGGCGGGTGGGGTGGAAATAGAAAAGAAGTAAAGAAAAATGTGACGAACGAGTTGTAGAGATTGAGAAGAAGATTAAAAAGAAGAAGAAGGAGAAGAAGAAGAAAAAGATGATTATGAAGATGCAGAAGAAGATTAGAAAAATTAAGAAGAAAATTAAGAAGAAGACGAAGATTAAGAAGAAGAAGAAAGATGATTAAGAAGAAGATGAAGGAAAAGATTGTGAAAAGAAGAAGAAGGAGATTGAGAAGATTAAGAAGATTACGAAGATGAAGAAGAAGAGGAAGACGAAGATTAAGATTAAGAAGAAGACGAAAGAGAAGATTAAGAAGAAGATTAAGAAGGAGAAGAGGAATAATAATAATAATAATAATAATAATAATAATAATAATAATAACAAGATTGAGAAGAAGAAGAAGATTAAGAAGTAGAAAAAGATGAGTAAGAAGATGAAGAAGAAGATTAAGAAGAAGAAGAAAAATGAGTAAGAAAAAGATGAAGAAAAAGAAGGAGATTGAAAAGATTAAGATTAGAAAGATGAAGAAGAAGATTAAGAAAATTACGAAGAAGAAGAAGAAGAAGATGATGATGATTAAGAAGAAGAAGAAGAAGAAGAAGAAAGATGATTAAGAAGATGAAGAAAAAGATTGTGAAAAAGAAGGAGATTGAGTAGATTAAGAAGATTAGGAAGATGAAGAAGATGAAGACGAAGATTAAGATTAAGAAGAAGGCAAAGAAGATTAAGAAGAAGAAGATTAAGAAGATCATTAAGAATAAGATGAAGAAAATGACGAGTAATAATAAGAACAAGAACAAGATTAAGAAAAAAAGAAGAAGAAGATGAAAAAAGAAAAGAAGAAAAGATGAAGAAGATTAAGAAAAGATCAAGAAGATTAGGAAGAAGAAAAGATTCTGAAGAAGAAGAAGAAGAAGAAGAAGAAGAAGAAGAAGAAGAAGAAGAAAGATGATTAAGAAGATGAAGAAAAAGAAGGAGATTGAGTAGATTAAGAAGATTAGGAAGATGAAGAAGATGAAGAGGAAGATTAAAATTAAGAAGAAGACGAAGAAGATTAAGAAGAAGAAGATTAAGAAGATCATTAAGAATAAGATGAAGAAAATGACGAGTAATAATAAGAACAAGATTGAGAAGAAGATTAAGAAAAAGATTCTGAAGAAGAAGGAAATTGAAAAGATTAAGAAGATTAGGAAGATGAAGAAGAAGATTAAGATTAAGAAGAAGAAGAAGAAGAAGAAGAAGAGGAAGAAGAAGAAGAAGAGGAAGAAGAAGAAGAAGAGGAAGAAGAAGAAGATTAAAACGAAGATTAAGACTAAGAAGACGACGAAGAGGCAGATTAAGAATATTAAGAAGATGATTAGGAAGACGAAGAAGAAGAAGATGATTAAGATTAAGATTTTGTATCGTTTTTTTTTCTATGTTTCGCAGAGTGTCTTAAGCTGTCTGCATTTCCATCATTTTTCTTTAATATTCTGCCAAAAATTGATGCAGACACGCACGGCAGAAATTCTTGGGTGTATTTTGAATAAATAAGGAAAGAAAGAAAATGTCACCACCAATTCTGTGGGCGGCAAGCGATTAAACGAAGTCTACAAAGCTTCAAAGATGTGAATATAACAACATTTTTGGCAAAAAGATCAAGCGAACTTCAATTAAAATGAGCGCGAAAATCTGGCAAAGCGGCATGGTAAGTAGAGAGACAGAAAGATTAAAAGATAATAGAGAGTGAGTGAGAGGGAGAAACAATAGAAAAATAAAGTATAGAACAGGACAGGGAGGGCAAAAAAAATAAAACAAGGAAAAGAGAAAAAGGGAGAGTAGGTAAAAAGAGAAAGACGTCGATAACAAGAGAGAGAGAGAGAGAGAGAGAGAGAGGGCTTATTTTATAAA
>CAHIKZ030002346.1:1025000-1045000 GCA_903632075.3 Acanthosepion pharaonis
AAATATTGTCAGCTTTAATGCTGTTTGCTTGTAGCATCTGATCCAACTGCAAATCCTATTTGACAAAGTTATGTTTCCTGGGAGCGATTAATATTTTATACTTATATATTCTATTTAAAGATGAAATATTTTCGAAGTCCTAAGCATCTTGGCAAGAAAATCAATACTCTGAAGAATCATTAATGGCAGTAGACAAATTTTGGGACTGAAACAAATGCTTTTGGACAGCCAACTCAGGTTCGATTCCTGTCGGAGGACGCATATTTTCTATGAAAATTTCTCGGACATTCAGGCCGGTAAATTTGCATTTAATTTTTCGTCTCTGATGCTACAGGGATTTACTAAAAACAAAATAATTTCCATGCCTGAGGATGACTGTATGTACAGTTGAAAGTACTAGCAGACTAAAAAAAAAAAGACCTTATACAGTTTGTAGTTATTAAAAACAAAGATAATAACATTCATTGAGTGGTTCGTAGGTTAATGCGACTTTAAAATTTTGTGTGCGAAGAGATTTCGCCATTTTATATCATTAACTTTATTAATTTACTTTTTATATGAATGATTCATTGTAATATATACGTGACCATGTTTTAAACGGAGCGCTGATCTTATAAAACTTTCAGTTATCTGTTTGGATAAGACTTGTTCTTATGTACATCGTCTTTGTCATGTTGTATTGATAATGTTATAATTTATGAATATGTCCTGAAGATGGTTTATTAGACCGAAACGTCCGACGTTGATATATTAACATTAAAACAGCATAATTGTATATAAGGATTTTTGTTTGTTTTTTCCGTATATATTTTTCTTCATATATATATATATATATATATATATATATATATATATCAAATAGTAAAAAAAACTTATGATCCTTGAAGCCATAGTCATACAACAAAAACAACCATCACTAAATAAAAAAAAAAGTCACACCTCGCTTATGTTAAAACACATTTTGCCTACAACACAACACTCATGTGTTCTATGAAACTCACCATTGTCTCTACCTATTCTGATGATGACTTAAGAAAGTTGAAAGCTTGGATCATATTTTTAGTTTTCTAGTATCTTTCTTCCGAAATGTACTTCAGACAATTTCTGACGGAATTTCCTCCTTGTCTGAGAAAGGTTATTTGTAATTTATCAGTAAAATTAATCGACACAAAATATTAATAATTTTTAATATTTTTCTTAAATATATATATATATATGTATGTATATAAACAAATTTACTATATTTCTGCTTTAAGTGTGCTCATTAAGAGAGATAGAGTGATTGTGGATGTAGACAGTGTATATATAGAATTCGACACATAGTAACTGTCACTTTCATGCTTCAAGCATGGTTTGATAATAACTTGAGGCTTGAAACTGACAGTCACCATGCAGTGTTGATTTCCAAGTCAACACACTCTCTCTCTCTGTCTCTCTCTCTGTCTCCATATATATATATATATATATATATATATATATATGAATTTTTATAAAACCTTTTCCCTTTAAGACAAATATTTCAAGTGTCCCCTGACCACTGTCTCGTGCCTTTCGTCTGACTGAAACATTGAAATGGATAAATTCTGTATTATTTTTTGACTGTTTTTTTTCTTAGCTTTCACAGTAAATTTCTATTGATGACACAAACATAGTCCATACCGGGGTTGATAAAACAGACGACTTATATTTTCGTCTGCCGAAATAAGCTTCTTTTCCATATGTGATGATTTGGGATTTTACTGTGTACTAATTATTGGTCTGTAATAATAATTACTTTGAACTCCTTTTGTGGATCAGTTTTAATATTTTTTATATTACTAGGATCCACTTGAATTATATAACCACATTTTATTACCTTTTCATATATATATATATATATATATATATATATATATATATATGTTAAGAAATGGACGAGGTCCGACAATTTATTTATTAAAGACATTTTTATTTATGTTTAACGTTGTTATTTTATAGATACAAGTATTTCAAATGCTCTGTTTATGATAAACAGTATTAAATAACATTTACCGGCCTGAATGTCGAGAAATTTTCATAGAAAATATTAGTTCATAGACAGGTCTGAACCTGCATATACGGAACCGTCATATATGACTCCTTTGGCCACCATGGATATGGTAGACAAGGTTTACAATCTTCCATGAATCTCGTACATTCTTCTGGCGTATCGAATGTAAACAAATGACGTCATATGTTATGGACAAGGGAGACAAGAAAATTAAATTATATTTAATGGCAAAACTTTTTATAACATTTTGCTTTTCTTTATTTATATAATATATATATATATATATATAAATATATATATATATATATATTAATGTATATTTGGGCAACAAATCCCTTCTTTTTAAACATCTTTCATTAAATATGGCAGACAAAGAAAATTTAATTAATCTTTATTTAGCTTTTCAAGCAAGCATTTGTTTATTTTTCATTTGGGTGTACAAACATTTTCCATAATGTCCATTGTCCGCAGCACTCTCAGCCATTTATTTTATATACATTATTTGTGAAGGACCCATTTATTTATTTGTGGAGGACCCATATATTTTTGGGGGAAGGTTCTGACCATTGAATTTATTTGTTGAGGATCCATGTATTTATTTGTGATGGCCCTAATATTTAATTGTGGAGGATCCATGTATTTATTTGTGAAGGATCCATGTATTTATTTGAGGGGGATTCAGTTTCTTATTTGTGAAGAATTTGTATTTATTTGTGATGGATCCATGTATTTATTTGGGAAGGATGCATGTATTTATTTGTGGAGTAACTACTTGGGAAGAACCTATGTATTTATTTGTATTGGGCCCATGCATTTATCTGTGGAGGATCCATTTTCTTGTTTGGGAAGGATCCATGTATTATTTGTGGAGTAACTACGTATTTATTTGTGGAGGATCCATGTATTTATTTGTGAACGATGCTTACATTTATTTGTAAAAGATCCATGTATTTATTTGTGGAGGATCTATGTTTTTACATGTGAAAGATATTTGCATCTATCTGCAAAGGATCCTTATATTTATTTGTGAAGGATCCACGTATTTATTTGTGGAGGGTTCTTGTATTTATTTCTAAGGGTTCCATGTATTTGTTTGGGAAGGGTCCTTGTATTTATTTGTGAAGGACCCATATATTTATTTGTAAAGTATCCATATATTGATTTTAGAAAGACACATGTATTTATTAGTGAAGGATCCTTGTATTTATCTGTTGAGGATCCATGAATTTATTTGTGGAAGATCCATTTATTTATTTGTGGAGGATCCTTGTATTTATTTGTGAAGTATCCTTGTATTTATTTATAAAGGACCCATGTATTTATTTGCAATTATTCGTGGAGGATCCTTGTATTTATTTGTGAAGGATTCCTGTATTTACTTGTGGAGAATCCATGTATTTATTTGGGAAGTATCTATGTATTTATCTGTGAAGGACCCATGTATTTATTTGTGGAGGATCCATGTATTTATTTGTGAAGGTCCCATTTATTTATTTGAGGAGGACCCATATATTTTTTTGCGAAGGTTCGGGCCCTTGTATTTATTTGTGGAGGATCCATATATTTATTTATGAAGGATCTATTTATTTCTTTTTGGAGGATCCATGTATTTATTTGTGAACAATGCAAGTATTTATTTGTGATGGATTCATGTATTTATTTGGGAAGGGCCCATGTATTTATTTCTGGATCATCAATGTATTTGGGAAGGTTCAGATCCTTGTTATTATTTGCGTAGAATCCTTGTATTTATTTGTGAAGGATCTCTTGTTTTTTTTGTGAAGTATCATTATATTTATTTGTGAAGGATCCATGTATTTATTTGTGAAGTATCCATGTATTTATTTGGGAAGGATCCACATATTTAATTGTGGAGGATCCATGTATTTATTTGTGAAGGATCCATGTATTTATTTATGAAGAACCCATGTATTTATTTGTAAAGGATCTATGTATTTATTAGTGAAGGGCCCATGTATTTATTTGTGGAGGTTCAATATATTTATTTGTGGAGGAACCATATATTTATTTGTGGAGGGTCCATGTTATATTTTGTGAAGGATGCTTGGATTTATTTGTGAAGGATCCTTATGTTTATTTCTAAGGGTTCCATGTATTTATTTGGGAAGGATCCTGCACTTATTTGTGAAGGATTCGTGTATTTATTTGTGGAGGATCCATGTATTTTTTGTGGAAGATCCATGTATTTATTTGGAAAGGATCCATGCAATTATTCATGGAGGATACTTGTATTTACTTGTGGAGAATCCATGTATTTATTTGTGAAGGATCTATGTATTTATTTAAACAAAATAGATCTATAAATATGACATATAAACAGAAAATATATTATATATATATATATATATATATATATATATATATATACGTGTGTGTGTGTGAGTGAGTGTGTGCATAATTAAATAAGGAACAACTTTGAAAACCTTTGTAAATTTGATGTTTTATTTTTGCTTCAGTTTGTCAGATTTAATCTATATTTTAAATTTTTATATATATATATATATGTGTGTGCCTGTGTGTCTCATATATAGAGCCCACCTACTGCCAATTGGTAAATCAGTAAAAGATTAGAATTTCAAGATGATTATTTATTAAACAAAGAATGTTTCGCTTTGTTTTTATGTAAAATTGTATTTTTAATTTTAATAAAAGTCCCATTCATACATTGTTCATTGCTGAAAACTCTCCCCTCAGCAAATTTCCCCACTTAGCCAAAATCTCTCCACAACAAAACTCTCCTCTCTTTAAAACTCTCCCCTCAGCAAAACTCTCCCCTCAGCAAAACTCTCCACTTAGCAAAATTCTTCCATTAGCAAATATCTTCTCTAAACTAAACTCCCCCTTCAGCAAATCACTCCTCTTAGAAAAACAGTCTTCTCAGCAAAACTCTCCCCTCAGCAATTAGTCTAATTGGTTGTGATGTAATGGAATAACCAGGTACCCCCATAAATGAGTACACTATAAGTAGTAAGTACCTATAAAGTCAACTGTCTATGAGAGACTGGGGGAGAGTGAGAGCGAGACGACGCAAGCACGTCCAACCTTCCAATTAGTGGCACTCACTACTAGATTGACCTGTGCGTATAACTGTACCGTATTTCACATTGTACTGGTTGTGTACAATAAACCTTTCTGTTATTATCCACCTGGTGTTACTTATTTATTGCCTTAGCACAGAATATGACAGCTTGAAACATTATTAAAAAAACAACAAAGACAAGTAAAATAGAATGAATCAATGTTTAATAGTAACAACATCTCATCTCAGAAAAGAAGACAAATGTAGAACAATAAAACATTTTGCAGTTTATTTAGTCATGGAGGTTATCCTCATTGATTAGAGATTAGCAATTGGAATATTTTGAAAATTAAAACCACTTCATTATATATTGTACTTCATGAAAAAAAATAACATTTCAAAATGCAGTTGTTAAAAATGGAAATTGGAAAATGACATTACAAGAGAGTTCCGAAAATTGGTCAACCTGTCCAAGAAGAAATTGAAAAGAATTGTGATATTTGGTCATTTGGTCAAATTACAGGTCAGGTTGAGAACTTTTCAATAGCCCCTTGTAAAAGCTTTTAGAAAATTCCTCACACTTTTTTAAAAATAAAAAAATAATGAATGATTTTTGAAACATTTTGTATTACATTTTTTTCTGAATATTTTCAAATATTAGAAACTTTAAAAAATAAGCAGATAGTAATTTTTGTTTTACCATCTGTTATATTTATCGAAATGTCATTAACGAAAAAAATAAAACAAATCCAAAAGAAGCAGAAAATCTGAAAAAAAATGGAAAAGCAGTTACAAAAATTTTTATATTAGAAAAAAATCAGCAAAATACAAAGTGAGTCAAAAGTAATGCCCAGATTCTGGGAAGTCATTTTGCTGATTATTCATTTCTTTAGTTACAGTAAAGCCATAATTTGGCATCCCTAGATTTAAGGAATATTCAATTTAAAGAACCACTTATGGAGCACATGGGCTGTAATGATAATAATTTGTTTCTGGTATGTTGGAATAATTGTTTGATTCACACACCTCCCTGGTCTTTTGAACAGGAGTAGAGGTTTATCCCTTGTTTCCTGTTTGATTGGGTTTCTGGTTGCCTCTAATGTCTTTTCATCTTCTTTCACTCCCAGGAATCCCTTGCATCTTAGTGGTACTATCACCATGCTTGGGGTGAATTGATTTAAAAAAAAAAATAATAACACTAATTTTATTAAATTTTGTAATAAAAAACAGCAACCCAATAGATATTAAAAAACTTCACTGGGTTTTAAAAGCCAGTGCTGACAATCCCATTAGCATAGTACCCATCAAAACTGATAGGATTATTTACATATATGTATGATGATTTATTTTTTAAGCCTCTGTTATGAGTACAAAGTAAATTAAGCACTGATTATTTCTACAGAACCATTTCCAAAAATCTTCTCAAGAAGAGCAAACAAAGAGAGGTTGCATTTTATATTTTTGTACCATTTTAGGGAGGCATGGTGGAATAATAAATAGAAGCTCAGATTAAGGAATCTGAGAGTCGAGTTCAAATTCCATTTGAATTCATTACATTCACTTATGTGCTAATACCCTTCGGAAAGGTATGAATCCTCTTCTCCCCTCAGCTATGGGTAAATAGCAGGACAGACCGGGTTCTATAGCCTTGGATAGCAACTGGTCTACTGTAGAAAGAAATGGCAACCTATTGTGAGGAAAAATCTGCCTCATCAGTCATGTATTGCATGGCACATAACTAACTGGCCATTTTACATGACATTGGTCATTTGCAAGCTAAGTGACTTTGATTTGATAAAAACAATTATCATTAAATTTGATGATCTACAGAAATTTCTTAATAAAATGATGTATTTATCGGATTTAACGGACACATACTCCCCACAATTAGTTCTTTAAGTTGAATTCTTAATGTAATTCTTTTCTCAATAACTTGAAAACTTTTCCCTGAAAGTAAATTGAATAAGTTGCTGACACATTGGCCAGACTTAATATCATCAGGATTTCTTTCTTTGGGAGCATATGAATGACTTAGTTTATGTTGAAAAGGCTCAGAAATTGAAGATTCAAATTACTACAAATTTTGAGGAAGTTTACACCAAATTCTGCAAGCATGTCTTGCACTCTGTGCCTGCTCAACTGCAATTGTGCATTGATCATAGGGGAGCGCACATTGAACATTGCAAGTAAAAGAACTTGGTAAATTTCCTTAATAATTTTGCCCTGAATAAACAGTTAAATAAACATGTCTTTCATTGACTTCTAGTTTCTTGCAAACTTTAATACAAATGGCAAACCAAAAATCAAAGACTAATTTTGGCTCATCCTGTATAAAACTCGACATTAGATTTGAAAAAAAAAAGATTGTCTTAATATCCTGCTGATATTTTTCATAATTGACAAAAGGAATTCAAAGAACTTGAAATTTTCTTTATGTTTGAAATTATCTTGGGTAGATAAATATTCATTTTCTTATATCTACTGGAAATATTTATATTTTCTTAGATAGACTGGAAATTATTTTCATAAATAAAAAGATGGTTTTTATGTTTATTTTTTAGAATAAAACTTTAAAAAATAATGACATTTTGAAAGGCTTGTTTACTTTAACAAATTTAAATATTTTTTAATTACTATTTTAAAAATATCACTATTCTTTAAAATACCATAATTATATATTGTCTTTTTTAATCATTTTATTATATTTAAAAGGATTTGGATTAGATAAGGGCTTGTTAATAGAATCTCTCAAAATGCACACAGTTTTCCAAATATTCTTACTTTTAGCACAGATATATAGGTAACAAATTTTATCAAAGAGAAAGTAAAACAATAAAGAAAGAACAAGAGATAAAATTCTTAAATTTAAAACATTGGAAGATAACAATAAAAGAGAATAAGAATTGATGGCACCAATTTAGAAACATTTCTGTTCTACATTCTTGGAGGCAACTGAGCCAGTTATTTGGAATTGTGATAAAAATTTTGGAAACTGGAATCCATAAATTAATATGAAAGAAACTGCATGAAAAGCAAACACTTTTTTTTGTTTTTCTTTTTACAAAAGATATATAGAATAATGAATATATGATTTAGGCAGATATAAATTTAAACCATATACTTAGATATGTATATTTAATAATTTTGCAGTTTTTAAAAACATTTATATATTATAAATTTAATATATATATATATATATATATATATATATATATAAGGGAAATGTATGACAAAGTGGAAAAGTTTTGTGTGACACATTTTACATTTTGTCATTTGGATGTCATAAGTCAAAAGTGAGATTTATGTTGATGCAGCGACACATGAAGGAATAAGCCAAGAATTTCAAATTTAAAGAAATTTTTTTTAAATATATTTTTTGGGTATATAGTTTAGCCATTTTCATCCATTTTCTTTTTGCTTATGTTTTATCAATTTTCCTTAATTGATAGATTATAATGTTCTTACAACATTTCGCCTTTCTTGGCAGATCTTGATAACAAAAGTGAAAACAAAAAAAAAACAAAAAACAAAAATGAAATTCCCCATGGATAATACGCATTTTTTTCTAAAAAATAATAAGCAAAATCAGAGATGCTTATTATGCACAAAATAAGAATTATCATAAAACTAAATTAAAATAATATTATTCTATGTTTAAAACTATTCTTTTAAATAAGAGTAGACAAGCCTGGCCATAATGAAATTGGAGAGATACAATTTATAGGGTTTTGATTACAAAACAAGGGGTGTATATTATGTGTGAGTAGAAGCATTTTCCACACTCTTTCAGGTGTGCGTATTATTGGCGAAGGTGTATTATATATGGGAAATTATGGCAAATGAAATCAGATAGACTATATAAACACATATTTAAAAAAAAAAAATTTAAAATTTTCAGCCTCTTTTCCCCATTGTGCACATATTTAGACACATCAAAGTAAACATCATTGATGAAGTCTGAAAGGATGAAATGTATAACTTTTCCACTTTCTTATAGATTTCCTGAAAATTGTTCTGGATATATAAAAATTTATATATTGTTTTTCCAATATATATATATATATATATATATATATATATATATATATATATATATATATATATATATATATTTATATATATATATTGGTCTATTTGGGCAGCAATTTTTCATTTATACACATTTAGTTAAAGATGATGAAAGTTTGTGTTTAATTTTTTTTATTTATTTTTGTCTTAGGCTGAACTATTTTTTGGTTATCCGGGCAGAGCTTGAACATAAATTGTCCAATATTTTATGCACACTTCAGGTTTCATATACTATTATCAAAAGATTTTGCTATAGTTTAATAGGGTTGGTGTCTGTAAAGGAATACTTTATCATTTTTTGACAGTTTTTGAGTGTCATATCTTTACTTGCTGATGGATGGGGTTGTGTTTTTCAAAAAGAAGAAAAATTTTAAAATTTTATCGAGGTAACTTTCATCGGACTTCAACCAACATGCATAAATATATATATATATATATATATATATTTTAAAAAATGTAAGAAAGAATAGATGGAATAAATTTTAATTCCTGAAAGGATTTAAATTTAAAATTTAATTTTTTTACTTTTATATTTGGTTAAGAAATAATAGAATATGAAAATTTAAAAATATATATATATATATATATATATATATATATATATATATCAAAGAATATATACAATGTATTAACATATATGTATATACATATATAATAACTATATATGCAATATATCATATATGTGTGTGTGTGTGTATGTGTGTGCATTTACATTATTATGCTCAAATTTAATAGCAAAATCATTAACGTTTTTAATTTAACAAAGCCAAATTCAGATCCATTTACACAAAAAGTTTAAAGTTTCAAGTTGTTTGAAGAAAATGATGAGTCATCATCAGAGATAAAAAAAATAAAGGAAAAAAGGCTGCAAGAGTTTAGCAAGTAAGAGACTGATCACAGGGGGCATAAGGTGTGAAAGACTTGCCCAAGATATAAAAGTCAGTTTCAAAATTTACATAGTAGCAAATTTTTAAATAGATTTTTTTATTTTATTGATGAGCAGCCTACTGTACATCGTGATGGTGGTGGTGGTGGTGGTGGGGGGTTACTTCCTGTTGGATGGAAGAAAGAGCTGGGGAGGGGTCCAAATCTATTCGAAAACATAAAAAAAGGGAAAACTTTTACAGATATGTATATTCAATACTCATCTCTCTCTCTCTCCTTTTTGAAAAGCACACACACACACACACATTCTTGCATAAACTCACTCTTCCTTTCACTTATGCAGAAGATACATTCTCTTTCTCTCTCCTTCAGACATACTTATTCTCTCTCTCTTTTTCATATTCTCTTTCTCTCATACATACACACACACTTTTTCATAGACATACTCTTTCTCTCTCTATGCTCATATTCTTTCTTTCTCTCTACTCTCATATGTGCACCTCCATGCACAAATGCACACACATACACACACACACACACAGACACAAACATTCTCTTTCCTACACATGCGTACACATACATATGCATAGATTTACATTTTAAACAAGGTTTGGTAATCCAAAGTGCAATTAATTCTTTGATAAAAATGCTTCATCAGTTTTTCATGTTTATTTTGAAAAGTTGTCAGGTTTTTTGAAAAATAGGCATTAATTAGAGATTAAAGTATTGTGCTGTATAAACACACAGGCCACATGATGTACAAGTACACACGCACACGGACACATACACAACCAAAACGTATACATATATATATGAAGGAGGCGATAAATGCTTCTCAGCCTGAACTATTTTGCAAAATCAATATTTCAATAACCTCTCATCAGAACCAATGATATTGATAAGTGGGTCAGGCCAATGAATTTTTTAGCATCCTCTTATATCTATCTATCTATCTATCTATCTATCTATCTATCTATCTATCTCAGTCTATTCACATCTATCTATCTATCTATCTATCTATCTATCTATCTATCACATCTATCTTGGTATGTATCTATCGATCTATTTATCCCAGCCTCTTCTTATCTACCTATCTTGGTTGGTTTATATCTATCTATCTATCTATCTATCTATCTATCTATCTATCTATCTATCTATCTATCTCTGTTCATATCTATCTATCTTGATCTGTTTATATTTATCTATCTCTCTAAGCCTGTTCGCATCTATCTACCTACCTACCTACCTACCTACCTATCTATCTATCTCAGTCTAATCACATCTATCTTGGTATGTATCTAAAAAAAGAAGAGAGAAACCGTAAACGTTTTGGGGTGTAATGTGGATATTTTTAAAGAATATTCTGCTTTATTTTTGATAATTATGGTAAATAAAGCATAATATTTAAAAAATATCACATTACAAACCAAAAAAACGTTGCCATTCTTCTCTCCTATATTATATATATATATATATATATATATATATATATATATATATATATATATATATATATATATATATATGTATGTGTGTGTGTGTGTGTGTGTGTGTGCATAATTAAATAAGGAACAATTTTGAAACGCTTTGTAAATTTGATGTTTTGTTTTTGCTTCAGTTTGTCAGATTTAATCTATATTTTAAATTTATATATATATATATATGTGTGTGTGTGCCTGTGTGTCTCATATATAGAGCCCACCTACTGCCAATTGGTAAATTAGCAAAAGATTAGAATTTCAAGATGATTATTTATTAAACAAAGAATGTTTCACTTCATTTTTATGTAAAATTGTATTTTTAATTTTAATAAAAGTCCCATTCATACATTGTTCATTGCTGAAAATGTTAACAAACAAAATTAATAGAGTATATCTGCAGAAAACTGTATTCAGATCAATAATTATATCTATTCAATGGCATTTAGAATAATTTGAAATATAACCATTAACCAATAAGTAATAGGAGAATGCAATAAACCAAATGAAAAATATGTGATCTTGCTACCTATAATGCCCAAATGACTAGCATATATAAATAGCTGAGCTACCCTACAACATACATGACATAAAGGCTGAGCTCATATATATATATATATATATATATATATAATTATTATTTATAAAAAAATTATAACATAAGTATGTTATAAAATCACTACAAAAATAGCCATTTTGTTTCAACACCCTCAGTGTCTTATCAATGATGATGTTGAAAATAAAATAAATGGTTTTAAAAGTTTCAGATTAATTAACGATCCCTACACTGCAGGAAACATTGTTACAAAAGCTAGAATAACCAATCAAAAAACCAAGTATAGAAAGATTCAAAAGCTTGACAATGAAATCATGTTATAATAGCTATTCAGATCTTTAAAATACGGGTAATATTAAAATAATTTATACTAACCAATAATTATAAAATTATATGATAAAATTTAATATTAAAATTAAAAACTGGCAATTTTAAAATCAAATTTAATCTAAATTATATATATATATATATATATATATATATATATATATATATATATATATATTTATGAAAATTGACAAATGACAAACTGGAAAGGGGTTTTTTTGTGATGTGTTTCATCCATTAGGATTTCATTGGATTTGAGATATATATGTTGATGTTTATACATCTCAAAAAATGAAAAGGTTTTTGTGAGGTTTCATCCATTAATTTCAAACTGGGCTTTGTTTTTGAAAGAATGTTTTTTGAAAGAATTTTTTTTTTTACAAAAAAAATTCATATCCAAATTCATCTGTATTTTTTTTTCTTTTTCACCTTTGTTTCTGACTATCCCACACTGTGACAATATAAAATCTTCCAAGAATGGTGATATATTGTAAGAGCCTGAACACAAATTTATTGTGGCTGAACAAGCGATCAAGGCATTTTCCAGACATTTTCATCTCAGTGGATTATTTTCTCTTTTAATCAAATTAGCATTCTGTATTTCAAAATTGTCATCCATTTTGTTATTGTGGAAAACCAATGCATTTTGTGTGTTGTTATTTAAAATATCCCTTTTGTGTTCATATATAGTCTCTTGTTTAAACTTCTTAAGCTTTCTCCAGTGTATTCATTCTGATAATTCCTGCATTTGATAGAGTAAATTCCTCCATCAAGTTTTGGCTGGTTGTTTTGTTTTTTTTTATTACGTCTTTGGTTGTTTTAGATGTAATTGTGACAAATTTTATGTTGAGTTTAGATAAATCCTTTTCAGTTGTAGTTGTGAAAGTGTTATTTTGTCGAATAATATATTTTTTTGATTTGTTGGGTTTGTCAGGAAGGACTGCTCTTTTTTATGAGCTTTTTGTTTCACATTGAAAATGAAATGGTTAGGCTATTGAAGGATCTTGAATATATTTTCAATATATTTCTACTCTCTGTGTAAATATTGAGGGCTGCAAATTCAGAGTGCTCTTAAATAGAATCCAATGATCATTCTGGATTTTATTTTATTATGATAGGAATAGAAAAAGTCATTTTTATTAGTTGATTTTCAGTGGATACTAAGTTTTAGGCTGATGCCAACTCAGTGTAACATAATGTCTAGGAAAGGTAAAGTAGAGTTTTTTTTTTTCTATTTCATATGTGAATTCTATCATGTGTTCAGTTTTGTCTAATTTATCTACAAAATCCAGTAAGTTAGTCTCATAGGGATATATTAACAGAGCATCATCAATATATCGGAAATGATTTGATTATTTAGGTAAAATATTTTGGAAAAAAGTAGACTTGAGAAATTCCAAGAAAATCCCATTAGTAATTGAAATTTTTGTTTGTAAATTTTTTATATCTGATGGACTTATTGTTCCAAAGAAAGGGGTTAATATTTGCTGTGGGTATGGCTCTAGCACTGCATATTTCAGAAATGATGGGGATACCATTTTGTGGGTTTTAGGGAGACTGTAAGGTTTTGTTGTTGTAGGGTGATATTCGATGAGTCAATACCATGATTTATTTACATTTTTAATCAGTTTCCTGATATCTTTGTTGAATTTAGTGTTTCAGTAGTTATTTATTTTGTTTATTTTTTCGTACGTGTCTGTATCTTTGAGTAATGAGTTTATTTTTTGTATATATGTCATCCTGTTTATGATTACAATGCCACCTCACTTGTCAGGGGGAGTGATGTGGATTTCCTTATTTCTCACTAGGTTCTTTTAGTACATTTCGGTATCTCAGTGATAATGTATTTTTATTGTTGTTTTTTACAGTAGTAGTGATTATGCCTTGAATGAAACCTTTGGTGAATTCATTATAGTGTCTTCTGTGTCTTCTTTGTGGATTTTGGTTGCAAATTTTAAACCAAAACTGACGGCTTCTTGGTCTCTATTGGAAAGCATTACATTTGATAAATTTTCTATTAGATTAAGATTTTCAATATATATCCACTTGCTATTGATTCATAGGTTGGTGATTTTTTTTGCCTGAGGTTTTTGTTTTGATTGTCACTCATTTGTTTCATATTTTGGCGTAGTTGAGTCATTTCTAGCCTTTTTATAACATACTTTTTGTGGAGTTACATTTTAACAGTTCTGGCTTTGTTAGTGGTTAGCTTTTTCAATACCACTAGTTCTTCGGCAGATGCTTTTAGGAAATTGCATGCATATGTTGGAAAAATGTGATGTGATGTTCTAATTATTTTGTGTGTGCATCGTGCGATCATATTTTCATCAATGCATTCCAGCAAGAATTCTTTTCAGTTTCTGAATTGGCTGATGTTACTTGATTAAAAGAGAAAATAATCCAGTGTGACAAAAATGTCTGGAAAATGCCTTCATCACAAGTTCAGCCATGATAAATTTTTGTACCATTTTGGAATGTTTTATGTGCCTTTTGTTTCTCATTGAAAATGAAATCATTAAGGTATTGAAGGGTTGTGAATGTATTTTCAATATATTTCTCCTCTTCATGTAAGTACTGAGGGCTGCAAATTTGGAGTGCTCTTAACTAGAATCCATTGATCATTCTGGATTTTATTTTGTTGTTATGATGAGAGTAAAAGTTTATTAAGTCATTTTTATTAGTGGATTTTCAGTGGACACTAAGTTCTAAGCTATTGTCAACTCGGTGTAACATGATGTCTAAGAAAGATAAAGTATTGTTATTTTTTTATGTATGTGAATTCTGTTGTGTGTTTAATTTATGAACACAAAAAGGGACATTTTAAATAACAACACACAAAACACATTGGTTGTTAACCATAACAAAACGGACCATAATTTTGACATAGGAAATGCTAATTCAATTAAAAGAGATTATAATTCACTGAGACGAAAATGTCTGGAAAGTGCCTTGATCGCTTGTTCAGCCACAATAAATTTGCGTTCAGGCTCTTGCAATATATCACCATTCTCAGAAGATTTTATATTGTCACAGCGTGGGATAGTCAGGGACGAAGGTGATGGAGAGAAAAAGAAAAAGAATGCAGATGATTTCGGCTAGATTGAGAAAAAAAGCATTTCACCTCAATCAAGGTGGGAGTTCCACTAGCACTCATGGAGTTACAGAGCGTGGGTGCAAGAGTGAAGAGGTGTGATAGAGGAATGGATGAAGAGAAGAACGGGAAATTAGATGAAGGCTTCTGAAGATGTCATTTGACATTGCATTTGAATAGTTGAAGAGGAAGGGAGTTCCACAGACGGGTAGTGCGAGACATGTAGGTATTGGAGTAAAAGAGATGGCTACATTTAACAGATTTGTCAGTGAAAAGGTGAGACTCAGATGCCAATCTGATCACACGCTTAAATTCATCTAGTTTGGGAACCAGCAAAAGTAGCTCATCAGAGCAGTTACCATGAAATTATTTGTAGGGATGTGACAGTACATCTGTGAGAAAGTGACTGTAGATGAGATGCCAGATCAGGACCAATCACATTGCATATCCATCTCTGTATTCAGCTCTTCAAAAAGTGTGATATTCAAACAAGAAAGAGTTTGTCTGAAGATCGTGAAAGCATGAAACCTGGGGTTACAAATTACTATCAATGCAACTGTATATGTTAGCTCTATCATGGATATTGAGCACTTTCCATTAAATACTGTGCATATATATATCTATATATATATATGTGTGTGTGTGTCTGGTTATATGTATATATACTTTTATCAATTTGTTTTTTTGCATTTTATCTATTTTTAACAAATTTATATACTTGTAAATATATACAATGTACAATATATATATATATATATATATAGAGAGATATAGAGATAAGTATATGTATGTGTGTCTATATATATATATATATATATATATATATATATATATATATATATATAAATATATACTCAGATAAATATGGACTCACTGACATGCACACATGTACACATACACACATGTGTGTGTGTTTTGTCAAATCAGAATAAAGTAGCATCTTTGGGGAAATATTTGGAATCAAATTCTGTTTTTCCATTCCTGTAGAACTTCATTCTTTTGATCTGTTTTCTTTGATGCTCTTTGTTGATTACCGTTCTTGCAGATTCTTGCAAATTGCCATTGATTGCAAATCTTTGTCTGCTGAACATTTCAATGTTAAATTCTTCTTCCACAATAGATTTGACAATTTTTTTCATGTCTGTGGATAAAATATAACTTGATTTAAGACAGTCTTCTTTCCAGATAAATGATATTTATTTTAATAAGACCTTCATATTTAAGACCTTTTTATGCAAGAGAAGTTCTTATGATGTTGACAGAATGTTTTTAGTGAATAGTTAAATGATTTCTACTTCCCAAACTCTTTTGTCTCAAAATTTGAGTTTAATGGTTCTTTTGTCTTTTTGTGGAGTCTTTGAACATTTATTAATTATTTAGGAAGAATTGTAAAAAAAAAAACATGTACGCTGCTTTTAATCAAATATGATTGAATAAAAGTTGCTGGTTATTAGTGAATCTTTCTCTCTCTTTTTTTATTTATCTATTTCAGTCTCTTCATATCAATCTAAATCTGTTTATCTATCTATCTCAAAATCTATCACAGTCTATCTATCTATCTCTCTATCTATCTGTATATATATATATAAATATATATAAATATATTTATTATAATTTTTACATACAGACAAAAACTACTTACTTACTAGAAAGATGAATTCTTGTTTTGATGCTGCTGCATCTCAATTGATGAGAACCAAAAATGGTTAGGAACAATTCTATTGACAAATAAGCTGTTTATGGAAAAATAAAATAAAATTTTTTTTTTACTTTTAGAATTTTTTTGTAGAATTTTTTTAGAATTGTTTATAACCATTTTTAGTTCTCACCAGTCAAGATGCAGCCACATCGAAACAAAAATGCATCTTTGTAGTGAGTACGTTGTTTTTGTCTGTATGTAAAAATTATATATATATATATAAGTAAGATGTGTATATATGTGATTGTTTTGAGTTTGTATGTGTATGTATATGGTGTTGTGTTACTTGGATGTGATTGCAGTTTGTATGTGTTCTTTGGATGTGTGGGAGGCTGTGTGATCATAGGCATATATATATGTATATATATATATATATATATATATATATATATATGGGTATGTATAAACTGTTTTTATTTGTGTTTGTGTGTTTATCCATGTGGATGTATATATATATATATATATATATATATATATATATATATATATATATATATATCAGGAAGATTAGAACAAATAGAGTACAATTCATAACATTTAATTTAAAACCTTATGCCACACACTTTTCTGTTTTTTCATAGGAAGAGGTTGTATTCTGCTTTTAAATCTAAATAAGTCATTTACTCACCAGTAATTTACAATCACTTGATGAGATGCAATAATACATATCGGAACATGACTGCAATTGTGTACTGATTTTGACATGTTTTCAGTGTAATATCCTAAAATAAATAAATATATATATATATATATATATATATATATATATATATATATATATAATAAATTTTTTCATATTAATATTGTATTGAGCATGATGATATGTAGATAAATACAAAATATAGTTTTGTATTAATTGTAAATTTGCTAATATCCATATATATCCATATATATATATATATATATATATATATATATATACATATATATATATATATATATATATTTAATTGCACGTGTGTAATTTGTATTATTTTCATAATTATAGATGTGTATATTTATATTTTGTTGGGCGTATATAAGTTTTGGGGTTTTGCGTTTTTGTGAATTTGTTTAAATGGGTTTAAATAGTATTTCATTTTTTTTTTCTACATTTATTTATACTTATTTCTAATTTTATTTTTCTTACAATTTCTATTTTATTTTATTTTATTTTAAACAAATTCCATCAACAATATAGACTGTTCCACTGCCACTATAATTTGGTACCAGTCAGTTTTCAATCAGCAACGGAAGATTGTGTTGTGACTGAGTTGTGCTACTGGTGAGGAAAAAAATGTATATTTATTATTAATACATATATATATATCTGTAAAAAGTAGCTCTGGAAAGTTCATGTAATGACCCACTTCTCGAAATTCTGTTCAAAATAGCAGACATTCAAATCCTTTAGGAAGGACGTCTTGGCTGAAATGAGAATTTTTCAGCAGCCCCTTGTATACATACATATACGCAAACACAGACACACACACACACACACACACAGATATATATGTGCATAATACCAATTTGTAATTGGTAGGGATAATTCCAAGGAGGACATTAATCCAAAGAGAGTTCAATGTAAATTACAGATAAATTATAATAAGAAATGAAGAAAAAACCTTAAAAATCCATCTTGGTTATAATTTATTTTAATATTCATCTCTTCAGATCAAAAGTTTTTTCAATCTGAATATTTCATGAATACTTAAATATTCATGAAATAAATTATAACTGAGATGCATTTTCAATTTTTTTCTTGATTTATTATATATATATATATATATATATATAATCTGCATGCATATGAAATTACATATATGTAAATATATAAACATGTGTAATGGATTTTTTATTTATTAATCAGACAGATTTTATCAGGCTAAACATTATTTTTAGTCGATACTCAGTATCTTGAATATGCAGACTGATACATAAAAATATATAAATATACTGTTTTAACATTTTTTGTTTTACACACTGTTTCAAGCACATATTTGTATGTCTATATATATATATATATATATATATATATATATATATATATATATATATACCAAGCAGACTATGTTGACAGGCATCTGCTATGACTTACAGGGAATTTATGTCAGTTTTGTGACAAAATATGTGGGTCAGCAGCAAGTCTGTAGATTCCCATGCATGTGCATAAGGACTAAATAAACTTGAAGATCATAAAGAAGAGATGCAGTCATTTATGTGTCATTTATGTGTTCATGGTTACTAAATACAAAATTGAATAGATGTGTGTGCATTTGTGCATGTGTATGTGTGTGTGTGTGTGTGTGTCTGTGTGTGTGTGTGTGTGTGTTTATGTCGTTTTATTTCTGTTTACCTTGCATACTTCAAGTCCCACCCTCAACTCTTACACCACTCTCATCTTCATCCTCTCTTTCTCTCTCTCTGGGTGCTGCAAGTGGTGTTGGGGGGTGTCTGTTGATATGGATGAAGGAAACAGATTTGCAAGTAAAGAAATTAAATTAAATTAAATTAAAAAAAATTAAAATTGAAACATTTCTTTGTCTATAATCTGAATTTGTCTGGAAGCTGAATTTGTGTCATAAAAATACAATAAAATAAAAATTAAAAATCACAAAATAAACACTAAATACAAAGAAAATTTAAAATAAAAATGGAATAGATAGAAAAAAATAAGCAGAATTTCTTACAAAAATTATTAGTAATCTGTTCTGCAGATAATAATACTCCCATCCCCAAAGAGGATAGACAGAAGCTTATACTACCTCTGTAGCATAATATATATATATATATATATATATATATATATATATATATATATATATACCTAAGAATTTTATTTATTTCT
>CAHIKZ030002346.1:1050000-1060000 GCA_903632075.3 Acanthosepion pharaonis
TATATATATATAGATAGATAGATAGATAGATAGGAAAAGAGTGTTCAATATCAGAGATAGAGCATTTATAGAGTCATTGTGGATATAGGAATCAACACTTCATGGTGATTGTCAGTTTCATGCTTCAATACAATCTTCAATTTGAAAATCTTGGTCTGAAGATCACACTGAAATGTGGAACTGACAGTCACCATGCAGTGTTAATTTGATGCCCACACTGTCTACATTTCTTTCTCTCTCTCTCTTTATATATATATATATATATATATATATATATATATATATATATATATATATATTCTAAAATGTGATAAAGCCAGAAGCATAAATGAATGACAAAAAGTTAAGTTGATGGAAGTGAGGTCAGAGGTTACTTTTTTTTGTCCATATTTTAGACTTTATCTTGTGACACTGGTTGGATTTATGCCATATAAAACAAACAGGATTTTACAAGATGAAAGAAATACAAACATGGAATTAACAACTTTCCATCTTGGACAAAAAAAAAATATTCATCTCCCAAAACATCTGAAATTTTAAAAGACAATTTAGAAAATGTTTTCGCATTCTTATTATTTCTTAAATTCTTTCTCTCTCTCTCTTTCACTCTCACTCTCTTCTCTTTCTTTCACTCTTTTCTCTCTCTTTCTTTCTTTCATTCTCTCATTCTATCTTTCTTTCCCTATCTCACTTTAGTTCTCTCTTTTCATCTGTGTTTTTTTTTTCTTTTCTATTCAAGCCCAAATCATTTAATGACCAAGAAATCTGAATGTTCCAATTTCTTTATCTCGATTTCATTTTTAAAAACGCATCGTTCAATTCGAGATTTTGGACTTCCTGTCTTTTTCAGCCAGTCTTTCCTAAAAAAGAAAAATGGAAAAAAAAAAATTGAGAATTTTCTTGTGGCAAGAAATAAAAAGAAAATATTACTGAAAACAAACTCACCCCAAAATATTTTCAGATCGAAGTTGTTTTCTGAATGATTTAAAAAATCACATAAATACAAATTGGAAATTAGTTTGTGGTAATTAAAGTCAAATTTTAACAAAAAGGAAACATAATTAACATCAGGAAAATGAGTTGAAATTTCTGTAGCATGTAATGAGGAAGGAGGGCTTAGAAAATCTGATCCTCACAGGACAATTTGAAGGAAAGAGTGACAGAGAAAAGCCATGTGTAACATACTTGATGAGCTTGAGTAAATGGATGGTAAAACAGGGTTTTGGAGAAATAATAAAAAGACAAAACTACAAGAGACTGGAGGATGTGGAGGGCCATGATCGCCTATGTACTGAAAGGACACAGAATATAAAAGAAGAAGAATTTATGTGATGTCTGAATTTCCAAAATGAAATTTTACTAATTGATTAGTTGAACTAACATCTTCATCATTATTGTTTTGTTTACAAACTCCTTCTTGGTCTTTTGAACAGGAGTCGAGGTTTATCCCTTGTGTTCTTTTTATGATTGGTTTTCCAGTTACTTCTAAATTCTTCATTCTCTTTCACTCCCTGTAGGCTCTTCTGTCTTAGAGGCATTATTGCCTTGTTCAGGGTGAATTGATTAAAAAAAAAAAAACATAGATCAGATAAAGTGCTCTCTGGCCTTCTCAGTACTAAGCTACATGTGATAAAATAAAATAAGCAAAAAATAAAATAAAGATAAAATAAAGATAATATAAAACAAAAATAAAATAAAGATAAAATAAAATAAATATGAAATAAAATAAAATAAAAATAAAATAAAGATAAAATAAAATAAAATAAAATAAAAATGAAGATAGCATTTTTAACATGTTTAACATGTTAACTAAAATAAAATACTTTGGCCTTTTCTTTGTGAATTTAAGCACAGTACTAGACTGGCAGTGTCATTATTTTACATTTGGAATTGCTAAATGTAACTCTAACTTCTATCTATCTAACTTAACAGTTTCTTTACTCGTACTTGTAAAACTCTCTTCCTTTTAACATCTTCTGCAGGGTTTTTGTTTGTTTTGTTTAAGCAGATGCAGGCCAAATGGTTGGCTCCCTGTACCACCCGGGTAAGTACCTGACTCTTCATGCTATCACCTATCTTTATAAAAGACAGATCAGGCCGAAAATGGAGTACTGTTGCCATGGGCAGGAGCTACCCAATCCTCACTTTCCAGTTTTGATAGAGTTCAAAAGCTTCTCTGAGTCCTTGTTGAAGAAGAATTATTTTCCACCATCCAATCCCTCTCTCACAGATCAGACTTGGAGAGTCTCCTACTGATCTGTCATTACTTCCATAGAAAGTGCCCGGACGAACTACATTCCTTGATTCTGCTATGTCTAACCTTCACAACCAGGACCCACCATGCCACTTCCATGGTAGCAAACCATCCATATTCCCTTCGTATACCATCAGTGAGATGTAAGTTCCACTCGAGAAGCTTATCATGAACCACTGCTCTGTGGAACAAATTCCCAAGAAGGTGTTTCCCCAATCACTACAATCTTAACCTGTTCAAGTCTAGAGTTAACTGTTATCTTCCCCTCCTATCAGTATAAACTGTCCCTTAACCTTGTGGCAGACTTCACCACATTAATTTAACTTTAGATTAGGAAACATGGCTGACGCAGAAAAGGATAAGCCAAAGACATTGTTACACATAAAATATGTATTTAACAAGATGTACAATATCAAACAATGATGTGAAAGAAAGCATGCATTTAAGTAAGAAAAGGTTGAAATAAACAAGAGTTGTGTCTCTTTAACTGTTATTTTAATATTCCAAAGTTCACTGGAAGAATGTTAATGAGAGTCTCTTATAATGACTGTTCTCAGAAGATTTTGCTGTGTAAGAAAAGATTATGTGAGTTTATAAGGAATGTTCAGCATGTGAGTAGTATGTGTGAGTGAGTGAGAAGGTTGGTGCATTGTTTCAACTGTCATGGATTTGTTTGGCAGCTGAATTCTCACTAATTAGCTAAGAAAAATTCCTGCTTATATAAGTGACTATAGGCTCCAGTTCGCTGCACAGAAAAAAACTACTCTTCACGTGCAGTTGATCTGATTGGTTGGCATTGAGCTTTGGGGATACTTAAGAAAGCTTCTCTGATCCGTTTCTCCCAAAAGTGCACAAAACTGACTACATGAAAATAGAGCGATTACAAAATTGTCGCATTACTGCGATTTGTAAATTATCTATAATAACGTAGTGGTGATTAATTAACCAATGAATGCTTGGCGTTGTATGTGATTTGTATTTGTATGTATGTATGTATGTTTGTGCATGATAGATCCACACAACCTAACCCTCTACCTCGAGTAACTCTTGGGACCTTGTACAGAGTGAACTATACTGTAAAAAACCAAAAGTGATTACATCATTTAGGTCCGTTTACCACTGAGTATTAAGATTTGGGACCGTGAAAAAAATGATTACAGATAGTGGACACGATTAAGGAATAAAGAAACTGGAATGAGAGTATACAGAAACTGGAATGAGAAATCAGCACGAGAACTCAGCAATCAGAGTTCAAATTCCAGCAGAGTTTGTCACATTCACTTTCGTACAAATACTCTTAGTAAAAGTATGAAACCATCTCTTCTCACCTCCAGTTATGGGTTAAATAGTAGAGTTGACTGGATTTTCTTACCTTGAGTGGCAACCAGTCTAGAAGAAGGAAAACCCTGAGTTCAAAATCAAGACATACTATTGCTGTGAGAGCGGCAGTATATATGGTTCCCATGTGATCCTAGTCAGTTACAAGCCTATAGTTACTCTACTGTTATTTCCATGGCAAATGTTCAAATGAGCGCTTCATTCGTCAGTGTCACCAGTTCACATATTTATAGCTAGGATATGTCAGGCTTCTTCCATAGAGTCGAATCAACCTCATTTCCTCCATATTCCAAGAGGGAAGAGAAGGTTTCATTCAGACAGCTTGTTCTACTTTATGGAACTGGCTCCCACATAAATGCTCACCTGAGCACTAAAATGTTAACCTCTTCAAGGTTAACTATTATCTATCATACATATCCTTATAAATTGCACTTCTTACTTCCTCTTACACTCATACAACCACCTTTACAACATACACTACACAGATGACAATATTTATAGCAGAAATAAAAATAAAAAGGGTCTATTTTCAGTCAATGAAAACGAGGATAAAGAACGGATAATTCGTGAGTGAAAGGAACAGCCCAAGAAATGAGGTTATATCTTTATTCCTGTCTTGTTTGGGGGAACTTATTCTTCACTCGCCAGCCTCTTTTCCAACATACACAACGAATAGATCAATGGGATATTCATTTAAACTGAAAAAAGATTGAAAAGAAATGTAAATGCATTTTCCACATTTGGGCAGAAGGAGAAACCTTTGCCTCTTTTCTTAGGCAAATCTCGACTTACACAATTTTGACACTTTCTGGAGATCCCTGCAATAGTCCAATCACTGTTCCACGTTTAGTGTTCTGCACCCAACCTACACAGCCATTGTTCTTAGCCATTTCTTGGAGGTGCTGGAAAAAGAAACAGACAACATAACAATTAAAATAATAACAATAACACACACACACACACACACACACACACATATATATATATATATATATATATATATATATATATATATACGTAGAAATGATCTAAATAAAGAGATACGATCAACCATATAGGCAATTATGTACACATGCAGGTGAGCAAATAACTATTTATTTAATCAATGGTGTAGACAAAATAGTGCTCAATGTAGTTAAACAGAGCTATAAAGTATGCATTAATAATTACACATATACCTACATTTCCAGCACAACTCAGAGTTTCATGGCTTTGTCAATCATCAGGTACAAAAAGTTCTGAACTGTTCAATAAGAAGAACAGTATTGAATAGTGTGTAACATTTCATAATTGATGATTGACAAAGCCATTAAACTCTGAGTCATACTGTAAACGTAGGTATATGTGCAATTATTAATATATATATGTGTGTGTTTGTTAATATGTTTTCTGTTTATATGTTATTTTTATGGATACAACTTATATGAGTAAATGCTTTGTTTTAATTAAACACTATTAATTATATTTACCGGCCTGGAAGTTAATTAATTTTATTAAAGGAGATCATTTTCTCAAATAAGATGTATTCACAAAAACAACGTATAAACAGAAAATATATTAAAATATTTGTCGGATTTAATCCATTTCATCTAATATATATATATATATATAATATTATTTATTTAAAAATTATATATATATGTTATAAAATATATATATATATGAATGTACATCGTTTTTTAAAAGTTGAAACAAAATGGCTATTTTGTAGTGATTTTATAACATATTTATTTAAATAAATAAGACCTGTATTGAACTCTTTTAAGAATAGTAGAATTTATTTAAAAATCATATACTTATATATATATATATATATATATATATATATATATATATATAAAAAAAAGTTAAAGTCATGAAATAGACCAGGAAACAGTAGTATTAAAAAGTGCTCAAAACACATGTGGAAAACATAATAAAAAAAAATAACATGTTGACCTTTTAACTTTTAACCACCGCCGCCTGAAGAAGCCCCTAGAATACCTGAAACATAATTGAATTTATCTAGCGGTTTATAAGCTGATTTTTTATAATTGTTAATAAATATTATAATGTTCTACTCTGTATGAGCACGTTTTAAAAATATAATGTTTGGACATTGGAATTAACCTACCTTACACTTGGGTGTGTATGTACACACACACACACACACACACACACACACGCCTATATATATATATATATATATATATATATATAATTATTTATTTAAAAAAAAAATTTATAACATAAATATAAAATCACTACAAAAAAAGCCATTTTGTTTCAACACCCTCGGTGTCTTATCAAGTGATGATGTTGAGTGTAAAATAAATGGTTTTAAAAGTTTTAAATTAACAATCCTTCACAAGGGGAAAACGTTCTTACAAAATCTAGATGGACCAATCAAAATACAAGTATAGGAAAATTCAAAAAGCTTGACAACGAAGTCATGTTATAATATCTATTCAGATGTTTAAAATATATAGGTATTAAAAAAAAGAATTTATTCAACCAATAATTACTAAATTATATGATAAAATTTAATATTAAAATTAAAACTGCTAATTTCAAAATCAAAACTTCATCGCTATTAAGTTTACAACTATAAAATTATTGAGGAGAAAAGAAGAAATATGTTATTCAATTTATTTCTTCATTGAAGTTATTTTTTAGCTAATTTCATATCCGGTCCCTTGACAATGTATACATTTTAATCCCAAGAGTGTGTGAATGGGGTTCTAAACTCACGCGTAAAACAAACGCAATCAGATTCTAATATGTAAGCACCCAGACATATATATATATATATATATATATATATATATATATATATATATATATATATATATACTAGCAGTAGAGCCCGGCGTTGTCCGGGTATGTAACAGTAAGAGATAGATCAAGTATCGACCATCATAAAGACTGAAAAATAAAATTGACAAAGATTATTGTTTAAGGTTGACGGACACGCATGTCTTAATTATTATTATTTTTTTTTTACGAATTGGGCAAACCCAAACTCAAACAAAAACATTGTTTACAATCGTTATGAGTCTATCGATTGGTGAATATAATTTTATTATAAACAATTGTCTTGTAAATGGAATTTTTAAAGCATTCTGAATGTAAATAAAGAAAAAAGTGTGCAAGACAATAAGAAATACTACCTGCCGAAAAAAAAAAAGTGGATGTTTGTTTTATCGGCTGAAAATGTAAGAAATCCGATCCCATATATAAAGGAACACACACACACACACACACACACACACACACACACACACACACACACACACACACACATATAAACAACCTGGTTTTTTTAATCTAAGTCACTCCACGGAATCGCTAAAACATAGAGCATAGTCTGATGAAAAAGACGTCAAAGTTTATGAAAACAAAATTTTATCGTCAAAATGCTTATTTTTTATGAAGAGGATAGACTAAATTTTTTTAATTATTCTTAAAAATTTTTTCCATCTTTTTAGAATATTCTAAATTTTGATTTAAAAACCTTGTTTCTCTTTTGTCGCAACAAGGGGTAGTAAATAACATAGATAATTTTTTAGCGCATTTTTTGTATTTACACATTAATTTGGAAAATCTTGCAAAAATAAAAATAATTGTCAGATGTTAATGAAACTTTCAGAAACTATTCACAGATAATCGAAATTATTATAAATATTTTTTTTTTTATTAAAGTCATGGCAGAAATATTTTTTTTATATTTATTAACACCCCCATAACTAATTTTATGAAAAACTCTAGAAATTCGAGACCATCGGTTTTAGTGATTACAATAGTTAAAAGCACAAGGCTTTGAAGAATGCAAATCATGTTTTTTTTTGGCCAACGTACCTGAAAATCAGCTGTGAATTGTAACATACAAAACTCAATAAAACAAATATATTATTTAGTTTCAAATGCTTTTATTTGTTTTAATTTGTTTTTATGAATATGGACAATATTTTCTGAAAGCAAAAAATTTTTTCAATGAAAATTGAATTTTTAATACAATTATTTCTTATTTCTTTAATTTTAAAAAGATTTTTAAAAAATGTTTAAATTGAATTTAAAAAAATATTTTAACATTAGTTAAAAGCAGCATCAACCTTTCAAAATGTCCGTGTGAGATTGTCATTGTCTAGCGCTTTGAAAATTGTATAATTTGGACCAATCAGATTAGCCATGGTAATTAAGAAATGTAATTTTTGTGTTTATAGTCGGACAGTAATTATCAAGTACGGAAGACCTATGGAATTAACACATTAATTCCATTTATATTTTACCCACGCGCGAGTTTCTCCCTTCCTTTCACACTCGTGCGTGTGTGCGCGCGGTGTTTCACCCCTACCTTCCACTCACAGCTAAACATAGCAGTAAACTCGCTAGCCCCTACTGATGAACTCATAATAGATTTTGAATTTTTTCCGCGCGTTTTCGGCGTCTCAAAACTGCTAGCGTTTGCAAGCAGTTGCCTCTCGACTTTCGACCCGACTAGATGGGCAACTCATTTATTCCGTGCCCTTAACCCATATGCGGGCCGGAATATCTTATTTCAACTTCGACTTCACACTCTACCAAGACTTCTTCTCGTCTTGAAGCTGCCCGCAGGTCAGACCTTCTCCGTTTTCTACCAGAAGACGTTAGAGACACACGACACGGTCGTGAGCAAAACTTCGTATTCAACTAATGATGGCTTATTTTTATCCCTCGTCAGCGAACCAATAAATACAGACAGGGATATCCTACTGACGAACAACTTCGACTTCACACTCTACCAAGACTTCTTCTCGTCTTGAAGCTGCCCGCAGGTCAGACCTTCTCCGTTTTCTACCAGAAGACGTTAGAGACACACGACACGGTCGTGAGCAAAACTTCGTATTCAACTAATAATGGCTTATTTTTATCCCTCGTCAGCGAACCAATAAATACAGACAGGGATATCCTACTGACGAACAACTTGCTAATCGCAGATCAGACCTTCTCCGTTTTCGACCAGAAGACGTTAGAGACACGACACAGTCGTCGGCAGAAACTTAGTATTCAACATGTAACCAATAAAACCACCAAATAATTAATTCTGCGTCCTTTTGGCTCGTCATTCAAAAATTCTCCTACGAGACAATGCAAACATACAAAATATTAATTCGTCGTCCCCTTCGGCTCGTCATTCAAAGTCCTTCTCGAGACGATGCAAAACATCCAAAATATTAATTCGTCGTCCACTTTGGGTCTTGTCATAAATCTGTTTTGAACCAGTACACAAAAAAAAAAAAAATATATACATAACATTTCACTCACATTAGCCAAAAACTCGCAGTGAGTATTTTTCCTTGTATGTATATTATCATGTACATTGACTTATCTGGAACCTTTCTTCTTCTTCAAGAACTCTTCCCGCCTTTAGCCATCTTGTTTTCTAATTTTGGCGCGGAACATATTCATTGATCCCTACTACGGGAGAAGTTACTTGTTTTTCCTGCATTTAATAAAAATTACTCTTGTTTGAATCCAGTCTTTTCCTGTCATTCTGAGTCGGCTATCTTAATATATTTTATTTTATGCACTTGTTGATTGACCCCTTTCCTCTCACTGTTCATTCACGCACATATTTATTTTTTTTACATTGCTTGTAGACTCGGTAGTTTAGTGTGGTGTCTGGCACAAGGCCACTTAGTAATAAACCAGCACTGCACGCTGCCGGGTCTGCAACAGACCAACCAGAATACAATTTAGTTGCATTATTTGAGTTCAGCATTGTTCTCCGCTGTTAAGCCCTTTACTTTTGCGAAACACGTATGGAGAAGTTAATTTGAGTTTTCAATTTCAACTGAGAAGGGTACCTACAAGTAACAGTATCATCTTATGAAATTTAACTACTGCTAAACTTTAATTTATATGATCTTATTTTATATTAATCTCAGTTATGACATTTTTCCATAAATGAAATATCAAAATTAATAATAAAATGAATGGAAATACAAATAACACAGTAAAATGTAATAAATGTACATAAAATTATAGTATTTTATGTACACTTCTGATAAAATTTCATAAGAAAGGTACCTAAATTAATTAGATACCTTTTTCTTATGAAATTTAATCTCACTATTAACAGTCTTATTTTTTAATTTCTTTGTATTTTCCATAAAGCATCGTAAACGTAAAAATGAAAGCTAAGTACAAAAAAAAAAAATAAATAAATAAATAAAAAATAAAAAATTAGAGCGCTGAAAGTTTTCCTTAAAAGTAACAAGGTAAATAATTTGTTCAGTTAAATAATTTCACTTCCTTCCATCCGTAGAAAGTATTCTCCTCCCGTAAGTTATCTAAACGTCATGAAAGGCACTTTCGTCAATCGTCAAGCGACGCGAAAGGTTATGACCTGCTTTGTTTTATTTTCAAATTACATTTTTTCGGCGTAGA
>CAHIKZ030002346.1:1065000-1155000 GCA_903632075.3 Acanthosepion pharaonis
ATACATATATATATATATATATATATATATATATATATATATATATATATATATATATATATCAAACAAATCAAAGTATTGGCAAATTTGCAAATGCAACTCCAGCAACACAAAGCCTGCCAAAATGAGAAATCCTGAAAGAAGAAATAGAAATAAAGAAGAAAAGCAAGAACCAATAAAAATAAAGCGGCAAAAAATATTAATGGAAACGTAAAGACAGACACCCACCTACGCAATAATCCAAAGTGCTCGATGTCTAAATCAAATCAAGTAAGCAATAACCCTACCCAACGACACCACCCAATATATATATATATATATATATATATATATATATATATATATATATATTGTATAATTTTATATATCAGTAAACAGTATTTAGAAAAATATGACAAGCTGGAAAGTTTTTTTTTGTGACGCGTTTCATCCGTTAGGATTTAATCGGACTGAGCTTTGATGACTTTGCCACGTCTACACATACGTACGAAACGAGAGACGCAGTTAGTTTCAAAATTTTTGAAAGAATATTTTTGAGAGAATATATATATATATTTTCAAACTAGCGGAAATCATCTTTATTCTTTTTCTTTTTCTCTCCATCACCTTTGTCTCTGATTAGCCCACGCTGTGATAATATAAAATCTATCAAGAACGCTGATATATTGCAAGAGCCTGAACACAAATTTATTGTGGCTGAACAAGCGATCAAGGCACTTTCCAGACATTTTCGTCTCAGTGGATTATTTTCTTTTTTAATCAAATTAGCATTCTGTATTTCAAAATTGTCATCCATTTTGTTATGGTGGACAACCAATGCATTTGTGTGTTGTTATTTAAAATGTCCCTTTTGTGTTTGTAGTGGTGCTGTAAGTATTGTTGGCTAGGATCACTGTGAATATAATAAAGAAGGAAGGCTGTGTTCTTGTAAAACAACACCCCACATGAATAATGCACAACAAACACGAGAGAAAAATAATCAAGCTCAGTAAACATTAATAAAATATTGTATTAACAATGATATACAAATATCAACAATAGTATAAAGAAAGTTGCTTCCCTTCTTCCGTAATAAAAAGGGTAAGTTTAGCTAATTAATGTTGAGTACAATATTGAATGTTATTTAACTACAAAGTTCAATTGAAGTCTTAGCTAAATAAAGAATAGTTCCACAGTGTATTATCAGTGTACAAAAATGTAATGTTCATGAGTGATATCAATAGAAATTAGTATGATTACTCGATTGAGTGATAATTAAGAATTAAAATGTCAATATAGCGCCGTGCCTTATTTTCCAAGAATTGAACTGCTATTGACTGTTAGCAAACAGCGAGAGTCTTTATATAACGATGGATAGGCTCCGGAGAGCTTGGCGCTAAAAATATAGAAAAGATACTAAAATACGCGATTGGTCAGGAAATGGACCAATCCGTGATTTTAGAGAAAATTTCAAATTACCTGCGATGGCAAAATTGTCATATAATAAGTATCATATATTTACGAACTGATGATATTGAAGGAAATGGAGGTGTGGCACATGTAAGTGATCCCCACATGTTCATATAGTCTGATGTTCAAACTTGAGGTTTCTCCAATGTATTGATTCTAGCAATTCCTGCATTTGATAGATTCCTCCATCAAGTTTTGGCTGGTTGTTTTGTTTTTTATTGATTAAGTCTTTGATTGTTTTAGATGTAATTGTGACAAATTACATGTTGAGTTTAGATGAATTCTTTTTGGTTGTAGTTGTGAGAGAGTTAGTGAGTAGAATAATATTTTTTCTAATTCGTTAGGTTTGTCAGGAAGAACAGTTCTTCTATCTTATAATATTTTATGAGCCTTTTTTTCGAATTGAAAATGAAATCGTTAAGGTATTGAAGGTTCGTGAAAGTATTTTCAATATATTTCTCCTCTTCATGTAAATACTGAGGGCTGCAAATTCGGAGTGCTCTTAAATAGAATCCATTGATCATTCTGGATTTTATTTTGTTGTTATGATGAGAGTAAATGTTTATTAAGTCATTTTTATTGGTTGATTTTTCGTGGACACTAAGTTCTAGGCTATTGTCAACTCGGCGTAACATGATGTGTAAGAAAGATAAAGCATTGCTTTTTTTCTATTTCGTTGTATGTTTAGTTTTGTCTAATTTATCTACAAAATCCAGTAAGTTAGTCTCTCGGGGATATATTAACAGAGCATCATCAATATATCGGAAATAATTTGATTATTTAGGTAAAATGTTTTGGAAAAAAGTAGACTTGAGAAATTCCAAGAAAATCCACGCCATCACTCCACTGAGAGGGGATCCCATTAGTAATCGAAATTTTTGTTTGTAAATTTCTTTATATCTGATGGACTTATTGTTTCAAGGAAAGGGGTTAATATTTGCTATGGGTATGGCTCTAGCTATTTTGTTGGAGTACTGCATATTTCAGAAATGATGGGGATACCATTTTTGTGGGGTTTAGGGAGACTGTAAAGTTTTGTTGTTCTAGGGTGATATTCGATGAGTCAATACCATGATTTATTTACATTTTTAATCAGTTTCATGATATCTTTGTTGAATTTAGTGTTTCAGTAGTTATTTATTTTGTTTATTTTTTCTTACGTGCCTGTATCTTTGAGTAATGAGTTTATTTTTTGTATATATGTAATCGTGTTTATGATTACAACGCCACCTCACTTGTCAGAGGGAGTGATGTGGATTTCCTTATTGTGAATTCTGTTGTGTTCCGTTTTGTTTAGTTTATGAACACAAAAGGGACATTTTAAATAACAACACACAAAACGCATTGGTTGTTCATCGTAACAAAACCGACCATAATTTTGACATAGGGAATGCTAATTCGATTAAAAGAGATTATAATTCACTGAGACGAAAATGTCTGGAAAGTGCCTTGATCGCTTGTTCAGCCACAATAAATTTGCGTCCAGGCTCTTACAATATATCACCATTCTTGGAAGATTTTATATTGTCACAGCGTGGGATAGTCAGGGACGAAGGTGATGGAGAGAAAAAGAAAAAGAATGCAGATGATTTCGGCGAGATTGAAAAAATATCTTTGCTCAAAAACATTCTTTCAAAAAATTTGAAATTACCTGCGTCTCTTTTTTTGTGTGCATGTGTAGACGTGGCAACATTAACAAGCTCAGTCGACTGAAATCCTAACGGATGAAACGTGTCACAAAAAAAGAAAACGTTCCAGTTTGTCATATTTTTATAATTATATGTATATATATATATATATATATATATATATATATATATATATATATATATATATATATATATATATATATATAGGTAATAATTCGTAGTTGGTATATAATCCATGTGGTTCCTAGTAATATAAAATATTAAAATGATCCACAAAAGAGCTCAGTGTATATATTATAACAGAGTATATCAATAGCGTTACACAGCAAAATCCAAAATTACTTCACAAAGGGAATAGATTTATTTCAATCGACGGAACTATGTCAGTCTTATTCAACCCCGGTGTATAGACTGAGTTCGTGTCGGAATTAGAAATTTAACATTGACAGCCGTTGAAAAATTGATACAGAATTTATTCATTCCGATGTTTTCCTCTGACGAAAAGCCCGAGACTGTGGTTAGGGGAGGGTGTAATGTATTAGCCTTAAAGGGAAGAGATTTTATAAAATTAAACCCGGATATTAACCTAATGACATTAAATTGGGATTATATATATATATATATATATATATATATATATATATATATGGGCAACATATTTTTCTCGACAGATAAGGCGAAACTCTTCGCTTCGATCTTTGCTTTTAACTCAACGTTACATGACAAAGACCAGCTCTCCCCAAGTTCCCACATCTCAATGAGCAGAATCTCAGTAATATTAGCATCACAGCACGTGAAGTATCTAGACTTAGCAAAGCCCTTGACCCTAAGACAAAAGCCTTAAGAACATCAACCCAAAATTCCAAATTATAGAACATCAACCCGCTGCTTGGAGAAATCCTTTCCACGTATGTGGAAGGTGTCAAGTCTATGTCCGGTTTTCAAGAACAGTACAGACCCATCAGTCTCCTCTGTATCATCAGTAAGATTTTTGAGGCTATAATCAATAAGAAGGTTGTCGAGTACCTAGAAACGAACCAACTCTTCAGCGACGAGCAGTATGGGTTTCGGCCGGGGCCCGATTCACTGCCGACGTCCAAACTACCATGAATCACCGAATCAGTGAGGCTCTTGACGACAAACACACCTCGAGGACCATAACACTGGATATCTCAAATACCTTCGATAAGATGTGGCACAATGTCTTACAACACAAGCTTTCTAGTTGTGGAATCACTGGAAAGGTCTTCTCGATCATAAAATCCTTCCTAACAGGTAGGTCCCTGAAAGTAATCATCAATGATCAGTCCTCCAGAGTCTTAGAGGTTAACGCAGACATTCATCAGAGGACCAAGCCTCTTTTTGATTGGCATAAATTATCTGCCTAAGAATATAATCAGATTATCTGTAAACATCTATGCCGATTATACGACTATATACGGGCACACCTCTAAATGATCTCTCTTCCGATCTTGCACAAACAACCCAATGGGGTAAAAACTGACTGGTTACATTCAATGCCTCGAAGACCAAGCTAGTTACATTTCATCATCGCCGATTTGACCATAAACTACCACCAATCAGGATGAACGCAGGTCCACTTTGGAAAGCACCTTGTCTTGAAAGACTGTTGGGCCTCAAACTCACACCCGAACTCAAGTGGAACTCGTACATACGATCCCTTGCTAAGGATGCAGTTAAAATGGTCGGCTCTCTGTACCGCTCTAGTAAGCACCTGACCTCTCCTCCTATCATCTACCTTTACAACAGCCAAATCAGGCCCAAAATGGAGTACTGTTGGACGAGAGCTGCCTAGACCCAACTCTGCTGCCTTGATATAGTTCAAAGGCGTTTCTTAGCCCTTGTGGTTGACAAACCCTTCAACCCCTCCCTCTAAAAAGTCTATGTTGGACTCTTCTGTCTACTATAAAATTAGTAGGAGAGAAGGCCTTGGGAACAGTCGAATGGATTGAACGCTAGGTCAACCGACACACACTCACTAGTCGTATAATACTCTTCTGTTGTACTTACTGTTTAATATATGATATATCTGCATCATTTGTTTTGTTATTTCTTTAACCATTTACTTGGTCACAACAAAGACAAACAAAAAAAGTATGGCATGTTTTAGCAGTGAAGGTTAGAACTGGTGAATCTGTGGAAATAGCGATTGCGTAGCGACAAGCTTGTGACATTGTCTGTGAAAAGGGGGTTATAGGATGGTAAATAATTTGCCACCCACAAGGACTCAGAAATGCTTTTGGACTCTATTGTGCCTGGAAAGTGAAGAATATGTAGCCCCTACCCACGTACTCCATTTTCCGCCTGATCTGGCACTTGTGATCTTATAGAGGATAGCGTAAGAGGTCAGGTTGTAGCGATTGCTATGTTTTTCCACGCCTACTATTTATTCGCCTGCGATTGGCTAATAAATCACGTCGGGGTCACCATATGTAAGGGCCTATTGGTTGAAAGATTTATTTTTGGAACATTGGTGTTACCAATTGTAAAGGTGTCCGTTTGTAGATAGACCAATACTATTTATATTATTATACTTTCAACGTACAAGATTCAAGTAAACAACAAAAACTCCAAACTGTGAATCAACAAGTATATATTGAAATAACATACAAGAACAAACATGCAATAAAATTGTATTCAATGCATAGATTAAGGGAAAGAAGTTGTCTCCCTTTAATTGCATTTTGATTTGTAATTGATTGTGCAAAGGAAGTTCTTTTTTAGCTTGCTTGCTTGTTCTGTTAGTACGAATGTAGTGATTGGTTAATTTATAACCAATCACATATTTTAGTGCAAGATTAAGTTTTCCCGCTTTGCCGTGGGAGCCTACCCTTTTTCCTTAAAAGAGGCGACTTTTTCACATGTCGTCAGTAAGATCCAGTAAAATTCACCTTGCTCATAACATTTCAAACGCACACACAGACACAGAATTTTGTAATATAAACTTACATTTCTCTCTGTGACTTAGCTAAGCTCAATCAACCAGGACTCTGTTGATTTCGAACCATTCTATGACACAACATATTTTTGATCAATTGTATTCTTGTGTTATCTATTCTAACAAACAGACTTTGTTCTAATATTGATTCCTGAACATTTTTCTCTCAAAAAGAACTTCCTAACCCCAATGTTCCAAAAATAAATCTTTCAACCAATAGTCCCTTACAAGGCACTTAACAACACCTTTAGCGATGGATCATATATACGAGTTTCACCAAAAAATATGAAATCAGAATATATGAATAATTTATAATGAAAGATTACGAGCAAAAGCCCTAAGAGAGTCTACAAGAACTGGTCAGTTTTCACGATCGTTAACTATATTTTTAAGCCTTTAATCACGATAAAAACACTTTTTTTTTCTTTTTGGGCAAGAGACTCACTTTGGAGAATGCGTTCACATTGGTTTTTCTATGTGCTGCTGCCTTTTTTGAAATTTCCCAATAATGCGATAAACACTGACATGTGTATTGCCTACGAGGTACGGTGGAGTAATGGATAGCGGCTTGGATTGAGGAATCAGAGAGCCGAATTCGAATTCCAGTCGAATCCATTACATTCACTTACGTGCTAATACCCTTGGGAAAGGTGTGAATCCTCTTTCTTCTCCCTCCAGCTATAGGTAAATAGCAGGGCAGACTGGGTTCTATAGCCTTGGATGGCAACTGGTCTAGGAGAAGGAAAACTCTGAATTCAAAACCTGCTCTTAGAGGAGGGTGAATGGAATCTCTCTGAGCCTTGTTTGGCAATCCATTTAGTGTTGGTGTCACGATAAAAGCACCCTTGATAGCCCTAGAGAAGCATCAAGAATTCAGCTATTTGACAAGATTATGAACTACACCAATCAAAGTATTGGTGAGTTCAATCTCGGCTGAGGCCGCAAGATGATGATGATTGCCTACTAAATTTTTCCGTCGCCATATTACGGTTTTAATGAATTTTGAAAGTTTCAAATGTATAAACACTATTTAAACGGTATTTTGCAAATGTTTAGAAATAAAGGTATTTCCATTTTTTTTTTCAAATTCTCCCAAAGACTATTTTTCCGGATTCTGATCTTTCGGAATTTTAAATGTTGGGATTCTGATCTTTCGAGATTTTATAAATTCGGAATTTCAAATTTCAGGATTTCGGCATTCGGGATTTTAAGATTTGGGATTATGATCAATACCTGATAAATAAGAACTGATTGAGAGAGATAGATAGGAACAGAGTGAAATAGATACATAGATAGATATCAACAAACTGAGATAGATATGAACAGAATGAGATCGATAGATAGATAGATAAGAACTGACTGAGACAGATAGGAACAGATTAAAATAGATACATAGATAGATATGAAGAGACTGAGATAGATTCCTAAATAAGAGACTAAGATAGATAGATTAGATAGATAGATAGATAGATAGGAACAGAGTGAAATAGATACATAGATATGGACAAACTGAGATAGATATGAACAGAATGAGATCGATATATAAGAATTGACTGAAATAGATAGATAGATAGATAGATAGATAGATAGATAGATAGATAGGAACAGTAAAATAGATAGATAGATATGAACAGAGATCGATAGATACATAAATAAGAACTCACTGAGATAGATAGATAGATAGATAGATAGATAGATAGATAGATATGAACAGAGATCGATAGATACATAAATAAGAACTCACCGAGATAGATAGATAGATAGATAGATAGATAGATAGATAGATAGATAGATAGATAGGAACAGAGTGAAATGGATACATAGATATGGACAAACTGAGATAGATATGAACAGAATGAGATCGATAGATAAGAACTGACTGAAATAGATAGATAGATAGATAGATAGATAGATAGATAGATAGGAACAGTAAAATAGATACATAGATATGAACAGAGATCGATAGATACATAAATAAGAACTCACTAAGATAGATAGATAGATAGATAGATAGATAGATAGATAGATAGATAAATAAATAAAGGACCGACTGATATAAATAGATAAGAAGAGAATAAGATACCTAGGAAGGTAGATAGATAAAGAACTGACTTAGATATGAACACTGCATGAACTGCAACCAATTCAAATCGCTATGGAGAACTAATGATATAGATTGATAAGTGTTTCACTTGACTGAATGAACAGATTTCCCGGCAGCAATTTTATATTTCTTCAGATCATTTCTATTTTATTTTCCCCAAATCATTTTACACGCTAAATTTTTTTGCACAATTTTCTGCGGCAATTTCCGTGAATTTTCTTCTTTCTATTTCGCTTCTTTTTCCATTTCCTCTTTTCTTCCTTTATCTTCTCTCTACTCATTTCTACTTCCTCTCTTCTTATGCCCTTTCCCCCTTACCTCATATCTCCTCACCTTTTCTCCACACCATCTCCCCACCCCACGTCTCCTCCCCTTCTCTCTTTCCCTCTTCTCTTCTCTTTTCTCATTTCCTGCTCTTCTCCTCTTCTCTCCTCTCCCCTTCTCTTCTCTCCTCCACTTCTCTCCCCTTCTTTTCTCTCCTCCCCATCTCTTCTCTCCTCCCCTTCTCTTCTTTCCTCCCCTTCTCTTTACTCCTCCCCTTCTCTTCTCTCTTCCCCTTCCCTTCTCTCCTTCCCTTCTCTCTTCCCCTTCTCTTCTCTTCTCTTATCTCATCTCCTGCTCTTCTCCATTTCTCTCCTCCCCTTCTCCCTTCTCTTCTCTCCTCCCTTCTCCCCTCCCTTTTTCTCCTCCCCTTCTCTTCTCTTATCTTATCTCCTGCTATTTTCCCCTTATCTCCCCTTCTCTTCTCCTCTCCTCCCCTTTCTCCCCTCCCTTCTCTCTTCCCCTTTCCTTATCTCTTCTCCTGCTCTTCTCCCATTCTCTTCTCTCCTCCCCTTCTCTCCTCCCCTTCTCTCCTCCCCTCCCCTTCTCTTATCTCATCTCTTGCTCTTCTCCCCTTCTCTCCTCCCCTTCTTTCCTCTCTATCTCGTCCCTATCTTTCCTTCCCTTTCCCATCCAGTCTCCAACTTCCCAGCCTTTTATCTTATTCCCTCATTTTTTAAAATAAACAAATTCTACCTCTGTCTCACAAAAGCAAACATACTAAAAATGTTTTACTGTCTCTCATCTGGCTCAAAGACATGACAAACAATATTTCCAGAGATTCCAGATATTCCCAGAGATTCCAGATATTTCTAGAGATTCCAGATATTTTCAGAAGTTGATTGAAATATTTGTAAATGTTTAGATTCACCGGGCAATCGGAAAAATGTTACAGGTGTCAAAACTTAGAATATGAATTTGAGAATAGTTGCAAGATAATTTGCTTTTTAAAATGAGTACGATGTGAAAAGGAAAGGAAGAAGAAAGGACTATCTATTAACTGTAAGAAGACAGATGGCAAAAGAGACAGTCCAAGCTATGTACTGGGGATGTCAAAATCAAGTAAGTACAGAAATTCATTGGTTTGGTTGATTTATTTTCTATGACTTATCAACCCTTTGCAGGTTATTTAAAGCCAGCCAATATTTTTACATTGTAAGAATATCTTTTGGAGATAATAAGGGTTTAGTGATATAAATCTTGCTAATTAACCCATAACTAGAGGCTAAAGATGGATTCATACCTTTGCTAAGGGCATTTGCATGTAAGTGAATATAACAAACCCAACCGGAATTGGAACTTGGCTTTTTGATTAATATTAAATCATTATCAATTACAACACCTGCACATGCAAGCTTACATTACTTAGTATTTCCAAACAGTCACCCACCTAGGTTCTGACCAGGTTCGACGTTACTTAACTTTGGGCTTAAAAAGCAAATCTACTGATAGACTTGGTCCTATAGCCTTGATTGACAACCAGTCTACCACAGAAAGAAACAACAACCTACTACAGGAAAATAGTAAGGAATCAAAAAAGACATAACCATACAAGCGTATATAATGCATGGCACTTAACTGACTGACTATAGGACAATTCTCTGTGGTGAACTTGGAGCCTTAAACCTAACCTGCCTGTTAATTAATGCTGCCAAATGTCATGTATGACTGCTGCTGCACGTTACCCAGAGAGCTAAGTTTGAATTCCAGTCAGGTTCATTACATTCAAATACATGCAAATAACCTTGGGAAAGGCATGAATCCATCTCTTCTCCTTCCCCTGCTATGAGTTAAATAGCAGGATAGACTTGGTCATATGGCCTTGATTGACAACCAGTCTACTAAACAACAACCTACTACAGGAAAATAGTCAGTAAGGAATCAAAAAAGACACAACCATACAAGTGTATATAATGCATGGCACTTAACTGACTGAATGATTTTTCAAATACAAGTCCTACTATTTAATCCATAGTTGGGTGTATTTGCATGTAATGAACCCAGCTGGAATTCAAATTTGGCTCTGATTTCTCATCCCAAGCCATTATCCATTACACAACCCATGCATCCAAGCAGTCACCTATCTAGGTACTGATCAGGTTCAATGTTGCTTAACTTTGGTGATCACATGAGAAATGGTCTTCCAGTGTCATATTGCCAAAAACCACAATGGATTAAATAAAAAATAGACTAACAAGATCCATCATAATGAATAATCTGACTCAACACAAATACTACACAGAAATCATTTCTCCTCTTTAGCTCAGAAAGAATATGTAAAGAATAGGATGGTAAGCAAAACACATTTTATCAAGAGCATATTTCATCATTCTATCCATGGATTTTATGCATCCTGTTGATGACTATGTCTTTTGTCATGTTTGTTCTCTTATTTTTTTTATGCATATCTCCTTTATTTGTGATACTCATTCTCTCTCTTTCTGCACATTTTTCATTGAACCATTCTTCTTGAGCATTTGTTCCTTATTTCTTTGTGTAGTTTTCTCTATTCCGTTCCATGTCTTGGCATTGTTTTCTGTCTCCTTTTCATCATCTCCAGAATCTCATTTGTGACACATTCATTTTTTTCTTCTTCTTCATCCATTTTCCCTTGGGATGATGTTGATTATTGGGTGGCTCATTAGACTGATATTTCAGTGGCATTCACATTCGTTTGTTCCTGGTTTCTTAGGTAGTGCTATGAAAATAGATCTGCTTAGATCTTCTGGTATATCCCCACTGTTGTAGATTTCACTTATTATTTCTGTAATCTTTTCTATACCAAAAACTGTCTAAGGCTGCCAGCATTTCTATTACAATTCCATCTGGCCCTTCTACTTTGTTTCTATTCAATTTGGCCAGTGCAGCTTCAACTTTGGTTTTTAATATTTCCAGCTGGTCAGTATTTCTGTGTATTGCTGGTTGTTCTCTTTCATCTTGGAAGAGATCATCGATATATTCATTCCAGTATTGAAGAATTTTTTCTTTTTCTAATATGAGCATTCTGTACTTGGATTTTATGCAGCCTGTTGATGAGTATGTCTTTTGTCCCAGTGTTAGTTCTCTTATTGCTTTATGCAAATCTCCTTTACTTGTGGTACTCTGTCTCTTTATTTCCGCACATTTTTGTTGCACCATTTCAACTTGTTATGCGATATATGTCCTAATGTATGGCAGCAAATGCTGGACAATTTACTCAAAAATGAAGAAGAGACTTGAAAGAACAGTAATGGGGTTCTACAGAAAGATGCTGAAGATACTATGAACTGAAAAGGTGAGCAAGAATGAGGTTTTAGAGAAAATGGAATCAAAAAGAAAACTTATATTTAACATCAGGAAGAAAGAGTTGACATTTTTAGGATGCATAATGAGGAAAGAGGGCTTAGAAAATCTGTTACTCATGGGGATGGATAGTGGGCAAGAGGGACAGAGGAAAGCAATGCATAACAAGCTTGAGAAAATGGATAGTGGACCAGGGTTTAGAAATAATGAAAAGAATTTATTTAGAGCAGCAAGGAACAGGAAATTGTAGGAGGGGGTCATGATTGCCTACATCCTGAGGAGACACAGCACATAAAGAAAGAATTTAAATAAAGCAAGAGTCTTTGTTTTTATAGATTCTTTTTTTTTTTTACTTCCTGGTCTTTGCTTTTCTTCGACTCACCACTTGACTTCTAGCGTCTAAATTGCTAAATAGTGCGTAAATTCCTCCTTGGAGGAGTATACGCACTTGGATACTTACCTGGTGTAGGGATCTGTCCCTGCGCTGGTGGTATCGTGGCTAGGACTATCTTGGACCGGCTCTGGCTTGGACCAGCTAGGACAAGCCAAGACCAGCTATGACTAGCTTAGACCAGCTCTGACTAGCTTAGACCAGCTCTGACCAGCTTGGACAAGCTATGACCAGCTAAGACCAGCTTGAACCAGCGGCCCGAGTGAAAACATTAGGGTCCCCATGTTAAAAACTGACCTTGTGTCACAACCTGACTCAGTGGGGGGTCAAGTAAATATCTACTCACCACTTGACTTTCTCAGCAATCAACCGACTTGTAAAATATCCAGAATGGGGCTACAACTGTGTGACAGAGTTTCTCCAGGGAATTGAAAAAAAAATCTAGCTAAAGAGAAAAAAGGCTTGGATTGAATTTTATAGAGTTCCACTGGGTGATCTTATTTCAGTGAACAGGAGTAACATTGCAAAAGCAAAAGCCTCTAGCTGGTTGACTGAAGGTTGTGAGTTCACTCTCTGTTCTGGGCAGTACATTTTATTTTTATTTTTCTCTTCAAACACATAAACAATCAGGTACATTTTGCCTTAGGTGTAGCTCATATGAAAATTTTTGAATTAGAATCATCATGGTGAGAGTATAATGGTCAGGTATTACTTGTTTCCAGGCACACCCATCTGCCAGTGTTGCTATCCAACCCTATTATAGACACCTGGTCTGTTGTTTATGCTCCAACTATGCTGAGTAGACCATAGTTTCTGGTAGAAAGTGTATAATGTGGTGTGATCAATGTCCAAACCCTCAGTCACAATGACTTGTGACTTATGTGCTAACACAACCATTGATGCCTTCTGAACAGTTCCATCTTTCCAATTTCATTTACAAGTCTTGGTTCAATCTGTGATATAGTTTCCAAATGATTTCCAAGGCTGGGTTTGTCTCCCTAGGCTGATAACATCAGAAAGTCACTTCCTTGACAAATTGATCACGGTGAAATTTGAACCCGACCATCGTGATATTCAAAGGGTCTAAAAATTCAGCCATGTGCACATATCATAATATTATTTGCATATAACAACCCCCACCCCCCCAAAAAAAATGAAAAAAATGCACTGACTCATGTATGATGTAATAGATAAAGAAGTAGTGTGGTTGTGGCATCCATAAGGCATGGACAGGATTTAAAGCCATTTGACTTCAATTTGAGATGGAAAGTTGTTTGGGTTTTTGTTGGTGAATAGTATCAAGCATCTACTGACATTAATTATGGATAGATATCAATGGAATTTGAAAACTGTAGATGCCTACAGGTGATATAAGAATAAGATTATTATTATTAATTTTCAACTAGTATTTACCTTCATCATCATTTTTTATTGGATGACACTAATGTCAACCATTATTATTAATTTTTTACTAGTATTTTATTTTCATCTTCATTTCCTTATTAGATGAAACATTGTCAACCTGTAATAATAATTTATTTACTAGTATTTACTTTCATCTCCACTTTCAGGTACTTTATACTCCTCACCAGACTTCACTGATCCAAAAGAGATGTGAATTCATATCCATTACTTTTTCAGAATCTATGGCCTCTATCATAAAACTGACAGCCTTAATAAACATTACAATCAAATGCAATTAAAAAGTAAGATGAAAGTAAATATGAGTCAAAAATAAATAATAATGGATGATCAATTGGGTCTCAAATAGACTAGATATACAAACGGAGAATGTTTTTAAAATGATTATTGATCTGCTGCGTCTTTGATTGTTGGAGTTGAAATCTACAAATTGTCTGATGAACATGTTTTTGACAAAGTATTCTGTGCAGTTGGCCATTTAGTTTGTATTTTTATAGTTCATTTTAACAAAATGGGAAATCATTTTCTTGTTTCTATTCAAAATAACTGCAGATTCTCATCATTGTTACCCAGTTCTTGTCTGCCTTGATTAGGCAATAAGCAGAATTTTCAACTTTCTTTGACCAAAAACTAAAGTATTTGTAGTCATGATTGGTAAGTACTACCATTAATTAGCATAGAGTAGACATTCTATATAGGCTTACTAAAAAAGGTAGCTCTAATGGGAGTTATATTGGAAGAATCATTTATTCTGCCATTTGTATTTCTACCATTATTGGCATTAGTATACCCAGAATATAAGAACAACATATTTCAGAGTTGGAATAACTGAAAGGAAACAAAATGACAAACTTGCTGTGTTCTCAGAGAGACTTTTATAATAGTAAGACATACACAAAGCCATACATATATATATATATATATATATATATATATATATATATATATATATATATATATATATATATATATATATATATTTCCCATGCAGAGAAATTATAACATATATCTATACAGCAAGCAGAATGAAAGGTGAATGAAAAGATAGGATCTTACATATAATATGAATATTTTCTGTGTTTCTGGAGAAGTCATGTTTAGGATTCTACATTCAAGTGGTCCAAATTCATAAACTATGTCCCAAGCATGGACATATCCTGTGAAATGGAAACGGTGAGTCTTGAGTTCCTGGGGAAGATGTATTCCCAAAAGGAAATGGCACCATGGACTTTTAAGCTGCTTAAGGAGGCAAATTTAGACTTAGCCTGGGCTGAGAGCCTTTGCGCCAAACAAACAACTGCTTCGTTTGACTACTGTAAACCAACTGATTGACTGCCGCTTTCATCACTGTATAGAGTCACGTCACTAAGTGGCTATCACATGACCTGCATGACTTCATCTCCATCAAATCCAATTCTTTTTGTATCTTTACAAGCGTAATAGTCCTTGTACTGCTTGTAGTGTTAGCGTCTCTCAGTTGCATCTCCGTCTTTAGGCAGAGCAAAACTCAGTTGTGTCTTTGTCTGTGGACAGAGCACAGTTGGAAAAAATATCAAGAGGTGCTAGTCCCATGAAACAGCTGTGGCAGTACCTCCCTCATTGCACTAAAGAGAAGGAATCAGTAGTGATACTAATGCTAGTGCAACCAATGGTTGCAGGTGTTGGGCAATTTGCCCCACATTAAACCAATCTTGTGTCATATCCCATCACTGAACTGAGACAAGTAAATACCATGGTATTTGAACTGTTGCCATTAGTATGAGCAATGTCTTGCACCATTGGCAGACAGAGGGGTTTGCTCCTCTGTTGAGAATATTGCTCAAGACTCAGGTCCAACTCCCCAATCAGTAACTCTCCTTCAGGAGGAGGATAGCTTTGTTGCCTGGCACCTGAGACATCCCCAAAATAATGGAGGGCCAAGAGAGCTTGAGAAATTTTCCATGGTACTGCTGATAAACCCACATTAAACTCGTCCTTTGTGTCACATTTCATTGTCATGGGTGCATACCTATATGCAGTATTACTTGGACAGTTGAACCAATACTGACTGCATACAAATGACTACTTGCAATTTCTTTCACTCTCAGCAACCCCCCTTTGCATCTTAGTGGCTTTATTGCCTTGTCTTGGGTGAAATGAATAAAAAAAAATGACTAATGATTTGAGAATGTTCCTAGGCAGATTGTTAATAAAATGCAGAAAGAGGGTAAGGCCCAAGGAGAAAGTCTTGGGGGGGGCACTTGCATTGCTATCAGGGAAATAAAAATAATAGGAGATTAGGTACTATGAAAAATTTTCTTGAAAAGAGCATAGCATGATGAAAAAGGACCCAAAATTAAATTTTGCAATTTATGCAGAAAAGAGCATAGCATGATGAAAAAGGACCCAAAATTAAATTTTGCAATTTATGCAGAAAAGAGCATAGCATGATGAAAAAGGACCCAAAATTAAATTTTGCAATTTATGTTTTTCTTAAGAGGAAAGACTAAAGTATTTTTTGATAATTTTATTAATTTTTTTTATCATTTCTAACATGTTCAAAATTTTGGTTTCTTGCATCAGCAGGTGAGCCAAAGATTAGTATTGGAAATTTTAGCATCTTTTTTGGTGTTAAAAGCACATTTTTTCAAAAATGAACTAATTGTTGGATTTTAATGAAATTTTCAAAACTTATTCACAAATGAATGAAATTATTTTTCGAATTTTTTTTTTAGAAAAATCTTGGTAAAATATATATATATATATTTTTACATCTGTTACTCCAACTTAAATTTTATGAAATTTTGAAAAATTAAAATTTCACCTTCTTCATATTTATATTTTTTAAAAGCAGGAGTCCTTGGAAAATTGAAATCATTTGTTTTTGTCAAACCGAAACACCATTTACAGAAAATCTGCTCTAAATCATATAATAAAGAATGCAATAAAACTAAAAAATTATTTAATTAATAAAGATTTAATCACTTTTATAAATACGTTGTTAAGGACACTATTGTCCAAAGTAAAAAAAAATAATTTTTAATGAATAATTAATTTTTAAAGAATTGTATTCATTTTTTAAAAATTTTAATTAGAAAAATTTATTAGGTTTTAAATCTTTGAAAATTCTGTATTATTTTTCAGCCTTTTAGATAATATTATTATTATCAAGTAGACATTTAACTACATGTATTAATTATAAATGGAAAAGCTTAATACAAATCATCAAACACCAATATTTTTAAAAGAATTTTGAATTTTTTTATGTGCATCAATGTGCTTGAACTTTGTAAATACAGACAACCACACATGACATTATACATGAAAATAAGAGTGATAACTATTGTAAATTTAAAGCCAAATTTTCTAAAATTCAATAAAACATTAGATTATAACAAATACTTTCCTAAATTTTTAAGATTACTGAGTACAGTGTAACCCAGATATAAGAGAGTTGTCGGGACTGGAGAAGAAGTCTCTTATATCCGGGTTTCTCTTATATCCGGGTTTGGTCTATTTTATATACATTAACACAGGCTCTAATTTGGGACCAGAGAAAATCTCTCTTATATCCGGGTTACACTGTACTTAAAAATTATATGAAAAAAGCACTAACATCATTTTCTTCAATTACGTTTTACAGATAAAATCTCTGTAGAACAGCATTAGATCTTTTATCAGGCTGTCAATATGTCAAAATAGCTAGTCAGGTTAAAAATGCAGCTACTCTTGGGTTAAAAATGAATTTCTGAGATATGTTAAAATTAAAGTAAATAATATTTGTTTCAAATTTGATTAATTATACTTTAAATCAGCTAATATTCCTCAAATAAAGTTTCAGAAAAGTATATTTATTTTTGGAAGATTTTTTAATAAGGAGAATTACATTGCGATGAGAAATGATTAAAAAAGGGCACTAATCAGCTATTTTAGCAACAAAATGAAACTCCTTCCAGTCAATTTAAATTAGTTTTTGAATTACAGCAAAGTATTTTGCTTATTGGAAATATTAAATTTAACCTATCAGCTTGCAATTAAAACTAAAATAAAAACTTCAAGAAAGATTTTTCATTTTTAAAAATTCATTTAAAATCTTAGGTATCATATTTTCTGTGGTGGTACCTGTATATGATTTATTATTTAAGGATAATAACATGTTTCAAAAGGTTTCCAGGCCTGATGAAATATTATAGAGGATGCGACTTTGTTCACAGGCCACAGATATTTCCTACCTTGATATTGTTAGATAGAAGCTTTGTAAATGTGACCTTGTTCCAAAGATGGCTTAGTCCAGTAAATATCCAACCCAGCAATAATTGATTTTGGTTATAATTTGCTAGGCATTTTATTTCCTTCTTTTATGTTTAATTTTGGGCTTGTCAGGAAAACTTTGTATTTTACAATAATTGTAAATTCATTGGATTGAAATTGTTTCATGCTCAGGTCTTGAGCTTTGGGTAATAAACGCTGTCTTTCAATGTATCAAGAGGTTTTGAGCTGCAGGGTGAGAGTGATGAGAGGGAGAGAGAGAGAGAGTTAGAGGATGAGAGAATCAGTGAGGGTTATAGAGAATTGGAGAGAGGCAGAATCAAGGAGAGAGAGGTAAAATGAGACAGAGATGGAATCATTGAAAGACAGAGAATCAGAGAGAGATGAAATGAGAGAGGGATAGAAAATCAGAGAGAGAAAATTAAGAAGAAATGCTAATTTTCGATGTATTAAGAGATTTTGAGCCACAGGGCGAGAATGATGAGAAAGAGAGAGAGTGTAAGTGAGAACAACTAGAGAAGGAGAGAGAGCAGATTAGGAAGACATGTCGTCTTTCAATGGATTGAGCCACAGGGTGAGAGTGATGAAAAAGAGAGAGAAATTGAGAATCAGAATAAAAAGACACGGAGAGTGAGAATAATTAGAGAGAGAGAGAGAGAGAGCACCAGAGAGAGTAGATTAGAAAGAAAGGTTATCTTTCAGTGTATTGAGAGGTTTTGAGCCACAGAATGAGAGATGGAACAGAGTCAGAGAGAAAGAGAATCTCAGAGAGAGAGAGAGAGAGAGAGAAAGAGAGAGAGAGAGAGAAAGAGAGAGAGAGAGAGAGACTCAGAGTGAACTACAGAATGAGAGAAACAGTAAGAAAAAGACTGAGAAAGACATTCAAGGAATGACTCTTCCCATGTCAAGAGAAGACATTTTGAATTTCAGGTTGAGAGAGAGAGAGAGAGAGAGCAGGAGAGAAAGAAGGAGAGATAATCAGAAGGATACACTCTGAAAGAGAGAAGTCAAAGAGAGAGATAGAGATAGAGAGAGAGAAGAGTCATCAGATGAGACCTACAGAAAGAGAACCAGTCAATCAGAGAGAGAGAGAGAGAGAGAGAGAGAGAGAGAAAAATGGAGTAATCTGAAAATAGCTGAATAACCCAAGGGAGAGAAGGATAAAATCATTTTGAAGGAGTAAACATAGGAAAGCAAAATGAAAGAGAGAAAAGAAAAATGAAAGAGGAAAAAACTCTCTAAGAATGAAGAGAAATTGAAAGAATTAAAAGACAGAGAGATAAAAAAAAGAAAGAAAAAGAAAAGAAGAATAAAGAGAAAAATGAGAAAAAACTCTCTAAGAATGAAGAGAGAAAGAATTAAAATGACAGAGAGATAAAAAAAAAGAGAAAAAAAATAAAAGAATAAAGAGAAAAAATGAAGAGAAAAAACTCTCTAAGAATGAAGAAAAAGAGTGAGTGAGAAAAAATTAAAATGACAGAGAATAAAAAAAGGAAAAGAAAAAAGAAAGAAGAATAAAAAGAGAAAAATGGAGAGGAAAAAAACTCTTTGAAAAATTAAAATAAAGATAAAAAAAGGAAAAAAAAAAAGAAGAAGAATAAAGAAAAATAGGAAAAACTCTCTAAGAAAAGAAAAAAAAATGAAAAAATTAAAAGAGAAGATGAAAAAAGAAAAGAAGAAAAAATGAAGAGAGGAAAAAACTCTCTAAGAATGAAGAAAAAAGAGTGAGTGAGAAAGAATTAAAATGACAGAGAGATAAAAAAAAGGAAAGAAAAAGAAAGAAGAATAAAGAGAGAAAAATGAAGAGAGGAAAAAACTCTCTAAGAATGAAGAAAAAAGAGTGAGTGAGAAAGAATTAAAATGACAGAGAGATAAAAAAAAGGAAAGAAAAAGAAAGAAGAATAAAAAGAAAAAATGAAGAGGAAAAAACTCTCTAAGAATGAAGAAAAAGAGGAGTGAGAAAAGAATTAAAATGACAAAGAAGAATAAAGAGAGAAAAAAATGAAAAGGAAAAAAACTCTCTAAGAAAAAAAAGTGTGGTAGAAAAAATTAAAATGACAAGAAAAAAAAGGAAAGAAAAAAGAAAGAAAATAAAGAGAGAAAATGAAAGAGAAAAACTCTAAGAAAAGTGAGGAGAAAGAATTAAAATGACAGAGATAAAAAAAAAAGGAAAGAAAAAGAAAAGAAGAATGAAAAAATGAAAATGTAAACATAGTGAAAAAAGAGAGAGATAAATGAATAAATTTGTTAGACAAAGTAAAAAAAAATGAGATACAATTTGAAAGAAATGAGAGAACTCATATTGGGAAAGAATTCTCCCAGCCAGGAGATGAATGGCATTAAAATATGGAAAGTCAATCATGTTATGGAAAAAAAGATTGAAAAAACAAACTGTTATTGTTCAGTTTTGTAAAGTTCATTCTCCACATGCAATCCTATAAATATGGCCTTGTCAATAAATTAAAAATTGTTAAAAATCTTATTATATCTTACTTATTATAAAACGCAGATTGTGTGTGTGTGTGTGTGTCTGTACGTTTATATATTGGATCGGATTTCCTCCATTTTTCAACCGATTTCAACAAAACTTCACAGGACTGCGTAAAATTACCTTTCGGTGGTTCTGACAGTGCCAAAAATTGGAAAAACACAATTGTTTTTGCACGAAATCAATTTGAAAACACAATTAAGAGGCATTAATGGAAGGGGGACAACTCATATCGAGTTATACTTATTAATATCGAGTTATCGAGTTATACTTATTATAAAACCCAGGTTGGTTGTTTGTGTGTGTGTGTGTGTGCGTGTGTGTATGTGTGTGTGTGTTCGTTTACATATGGGATCGGATTTCCTACATTTTTCAACCGATTTCAACAAAACATCACTTTTTTTTGGCAGGTAGTGTTTCTTATTGTCTTCCACACTTTTTTCTTTATTTTTACATTCAGAATGCTTTAAAAATTCCATTTACAAGACAATTGTTTATAATAAAATTCTATTCAATCGTAGACTCATAACGATTGAAAACAATGTTTTTGCTTGAGTTTGGGTTTGACCAATTCGTAAAAAAAACCCCAAAAAACAAAAAAAACTAATTAAGACATGTGTGTCCGCCAACCTTAAACAATAATCTTTGTCAATTTTATTTTTCAGTCTTTATGATGGTTGATACTTGATCTGTCTCTTACTGTTACATCCCTGGTTTTTTTGTGTGTGTGTGTGTGTGTGTTCATTTATATATGGGACCGGATTTCCTACATTTTTCAACCGATTTCAACAAAACTTCACTTTTTTTTGGGCAGGTAGTGTTTCTTATTGTCTTGCACACTTTTCTTTATTTTTACATTCAGAATGCTTTAAAATTACATTTTACAAGACAATTGTTTATAATAAAATTCTATTCAATCGGTAGACTCATAACGATTGAAAACAATTTTTTTTGTTTGAGTTTGGGTTTGACCAATTCGTAAAAAAAACCCCCAAAAAACAAAAATAAACTAATTAAGACATGTGTGTCTGCCAACTTTAAACAATAATCTTTGTCAATTTTATTTTTCAGTCTTTATGATGGTCGATACTTGATCTATCTCTTACTGTTACATCCGGGCTCTACTGCTAGTTGTAATATAAAACACACACACACACACACACACACACACACACACACACACACACTTATATACATCCTTGAAAAAATAAATTTTGGTCAGGCACTTTAGAGAGATAGCACGAATTTGTAAACAGTGACTGCTATCTAGGTTTCACCTAAACAGATCTTCAGAGAATATTTTTCTTTGAACTTGGAGCTTACACACTGGATGATTGTTTTTTGCCTTGTTTTAATGTTCTTGGTTCTTTCTTTTTTTATTTCCTATTTTTCCTTGGGTACCGATTTGTTCTACTGCAAGTTGAGATATCCAAAGTTTTCCAAGTGCATACCATATATATATATATATATATATATATATATATATATATATATATATATATATATGTTTGCAAAGGGCCCAACAAAACTGATCTCATTTAAGCACCATAGAGAAACTTTTCTATCTGCCATCAGCATGGTTGCTGCATGAATTCTAGGGAGCAATACACTGCGCGTTCTTGGTCTCACATTTTCAACTGACTTGAAGTGGAGTGACTACATAACTTCAATAGCTGCATCTACTGCAAGGAAAGTTGGCTCACTGTGTCATACCAAAGTACATCTTGCACAGTTACAAATCTACCATTCGTCCATGGATTTAATACTGTTGCCATATCTGGTCTGGTGCTCCTGCTATTTATCTTGAGGTTCTTAACAAAATCTAAAGAAGGATCTGCAATGAAATTGATCCTGACCTGGCATCTCAACTTCAGTTATTTTCTCAGAGATGTGATGTGGCTTCCGTCTGTCTTTTCTACAAATATTTTGACAAACTTTTTTCCCTGGTGCCCTGACTGCATTAATTTAAGTGTACCACTAGATTGGCATCTATATCCCACCCATTTACTGCTGAAATAGCTAAATTTCAACCACTACTTCTACTCCAACAGTTTTTTTTTCTTGCACTTCCTGTCTGTGGAACTCCCTTCCATTTACTTGCTTCCCTGAAAACTACAATCTTCAAAAATTTAAATGCAACATCAGTTGCCATCTTCTATCTTCTTGAATCCCATTCATCTTTTGTCCTTTCCTCAATCCTACCTATACCCGGTCTTTTCTCTGATTTTCACTCTCTGTAACCCCCCCATGTACTAGTGGCATTCTAGCCTTGCTTGAGGTGAAATGATTAAAAAATATATTAAAATGCATTCTATAAAAAAGAAATTATTCATAACATACATATATTTCATATATGTATTTCATATATTTCATATATATTCAGATATTTCATATATTTTATATATATTCATATATTTCATATATTTTCATATATTTCATATATTCTTATATATATTCATATATTTTATATACTTTTTATATATATTCATATATTTCATATATATATATTCATATATATTCATATATTTATATATATATTCATATATTTTATATATATTCATATATTTCATATATGTATATTCATATATTTCATATATATTCATATATTTCATATATTTTCATATATTTCATATATTTTTACATATATTCATATATTTCATATATATATATTCATATTATTTCATATATTTCATATATATTCATCACGTACATATATTTTATACAGAAATATGATAATCGAAGACAAAATAAAGTGTTTAGCAACTAAAAAATTATACAATTCCAGACTAATGTTATATATAGCAACCCTAAAATAAATAAAAAATTACATTTAAGCCTACCAATCATTCCTTCTACTTACTTGCTGGTAGGACTTAATATACAAACTTTCATATGATAATCAGTATTAGCCCTACTGACCATTTCAAACATGTCTGGACTATAAAGCTGAATACACTGTTGGTTTTTAATAAAATATTTAGCTATTGCTGAATCTGATACATTAACACACCTATGTAAATTGTTCACCTTTCCGTTGCGAATATTGGCTGGTATGTATTGGTTGATCCAGGCTTTCAACCTATTCTGCCTACACACTCTGCATTGCACTGACATCTGAACATATAACTTACAAAACTAATATGATGAATAGGCAAAATATCTGTAATTATGTCTGTTTTTAGTGTTCTAATATATGTATATATGTATATGTGTATATATATCTATATATATGTATAAATGTATATATATGTATATATGTATATATATGTATACATATGTATATATATGTATATACGTACATATATGTATATATGTATATTCATATATATATGTATACATGTATATATGTATATATATAGTTGTATATTTAGGCAGCAATCCTTCCTTTATGCATGTTTCATTAAAAATGACAGACAAGGTTCTACGGTTAAGCTTTTTTTTAAAATTTTTCATGTGTTCTAACAAGAGCTTTCTTTTCTGGACAAAGGGTGTGTAAGAACTGTCCAAATGTTTTATATTTCCAAGCGCTTTCGGCTATACCTTTAGCCATTATCAAAGATGATTCGATTTTTCAGTTTACATAAATGTGTGCGTAATGTGTATGTCTTAGTGTGTGGTAGTGATGTTTTTAGTTTCCGAATACGGTTAGTACATTGTGGCTTTGTTCATAGTTAATATTGTTAAGAGTTGGCTTTTTCTTTTTTATTATTAAAGCTTCCATTATTTTTAGTCTTTTTTTGCAGGTGGATGTAGTTAATATATTCGTGTTTTCTACTAGTATGTTCCTAATGCAGTCTGGTAAATTTGTGTGTTCGTTTAAATGGGTTCTGATGGAGCTGTGATCAGATACGTTTAACGTAAGATGTCTGGATAAGCATGTGGTTGTGTAACCGATGTAATTATTTATGAGTCCGGTTTGATCAGGAACTCATAGATAATGTTCGTTCTTTGTAATTTTGACTTAGCTAGTGTGTTGTTATTTTTGAGGATAAGGTTGGCTGTCTTAAATTTTTTATAATAGATAATAAACATTTAAACAAGATGCATGTTTCATTAAAATATTTATATATATGTATATATGTATATATATGTATATATGTATATATTTTAAGACATTTTTATGTTTAACATTCTTTTTATAGATACAAATATTTAAGTAAATGCTCTGTTTATAATAAACAGTATTAAATAACATTTACTGGCTTGAATGTCTGAGAAATTTTGACTACTTAACTAATAATGCTAAGAGAAAAGCATACAAAATATACAACTAAAAAAGATCAGATCATGATAATGATTTCTAAAAGAATACTTTAGTTTTTGGTCAAAGAAAGTTGAAAATTCTGCTTATTGACTGATGAAGGCAGACAAAAACTGCGCAACAGTGATGAGAATCTGCGGTTATTTTGAATAGAAACAAGAAAATGATTTCCCATTTTGTTGAAATCAACTATAAAAATACAAACTAAATGGCCAACTGCACAGAATACTTTGTCAAAAACTTGTTCATCAGACAATTTGTAGATTTCAACTCCAACAATCAAAGACGCAGCAGATCAATAATCATTTTAAAAACATTCTCTGTTTGTATATCTAGTCTATTTGAGACCCAATTGATCATACATTATTATTTATTTTTGACTCATATTTACTTTCATCTTACTTTTTAATTGCATTTGATTGTAATGTTTATTAAGGCTGTCAGTTTTACGATAGAGGCCATAGATTCTGAAAAAGTAATGGATATGAATTCACATCTCTTTTGAATCAGTGAAGTCTGGTGAGGACTATAAAGTACCTGAAAGTGGAGATGAAAGTAAATACTAGTAAATAAATTATTATTACAGGCTGACAATGTTTCATCTAATAAGGAAATTAAGATGAAAATAAATACTAGTCAAAAATTAATAATAATTGTTGACTATGCTTTTGGTTTAATGAAAAAAATGAAGATGAAAGTAAAAGCTAGTCAAAATTTATAATAATGGTTGACAATGTTCCATCTAATAGAAATAAAATAAAGATAATATTGCTTGTTATGTAAAAACAAAAACATTGTGAGCTGAGTTTGTGGAATGGAATACTGATTCAACCGTTAGACGTGATCATTTGCAGACAGTCAATTTCTTGTTATCTAAAAGGGCTGCACATTCAAAGATATCATTAAAGATTCAAGCAAAAACTATTTGTTTCTCAGTTTGTTCACATCAAAAACTATATAAATTCAGGAAGGAAAATATCAAAGAATTAAAAAAATTATTGAATTCTTCCAAGAGTGTGTGTGTGTGTGTGTGTGTGCATTTGTAGCACATACAATTCTCAAGATGTAAGTTGTTGAGAGGAATGCCATTGATTTAAAACCAAATTTTGGTTTCAAGATATTTTCTCTTGGAATTATGCAAATCAACTATTACTCATCAATTTTGCATAATTTCATTACATGAAAAGAAATGTTTTTAGAGAATTTTGTCCATTACAAGGCTTGTCTGTTTTGAACATTTCCTCATCAAAAAAATATGGTATCTTAAAATATCAGCCTTTCAAAAATTATTAACTTGCCTTAATAGTGTCACAAATGGTCAGGTTTGAATTATTAAAAACAAAAATTAAAATTTTTGTCAGAATTTTTGAGATGCAGATTGCTATTCAAACAAGTATCTTCTTCTTGGTTGTTATAATTGCAACATTTCAACCATTGTACTTTATGGTCTTCTTCAGATGCTTGCTGTTGAACTTTGTAACCATCACAGAATTTTGAGTAGAACACTTTATTCAATCAACAGGGGAATAGATTGTCCTCATTCTGGTTTCTATGCCTAAGGGTGATAACTCATACCTGTTTATAAGCACTAGGCATATTCCCCTTTATGTTACCCGTCCAATGTTTCCACTGAACCAGGCTGGACATGAGTACAACTACTGGGACACTGCGTGTAGAAACATAAGTTGGCTAGCGTATATATATAACTATATATATATATATATATATATATATATATATAAAACCATATAAAAAAATCTTTATCCCATTAATTTACAGCGCTTAACAACAATGAATTTTTGATAATGCATTCTTTCAATTTTACATTCCTCCAAAACTTTTTAACACTTCTGTTATAAATTACCTTATTACACATGGATTCATTAATATCTTATTTTTTTTTTGTTACAGTAAGCTTCACCTTGTACAAGGCCATGGCAGCCACTCGAGGTAGAGTGTTATGTTAGGCGGTAGTTTATATGGATAGGAGAGGTAGAGAGCGGTTGCCTCTAGACTTGAAGAGGTTAAGATTGTTGTGATTGGGGAAACATCCTCTTGGGAGTTTGTTCCACAGGGAAGTGGTTCATGCGAAGAAGCTGTTCAAGTAGAAGTTACTTTTCACCAATTAAATAAGGAGGGAATGGAGGTGGTTTGCTACAATGTGACATGGTGAGCCTGGGTCATCTCTCCTTCATCTGTGAGAAAATTTTCCAGCATTCAATGTTATATAGAAGGATTGATATTACGCAGCAGTTCAGCTCTTTTTTACTTGTATCTAAAATTTTCGTTTTTAGCTTTTATAAAGCATCTTTCACCATTCCAGATTTCTGTTTTCATATATCCCATTATCTTACTTATTATAAAATGCAGATTGTGTGTGTATGTGTGTGTGTATGAGTCTGTACGTTTATATATTGGATCGGATTTCCTACATTTTTCAACCGATTTCAACAAAACTTCACAGGACTGCGTAAAATTACCTTGCGGTGGTTCTGACAGCACCAAAAATTGGAAAAACACAATTGTTTTTGCATGAAATCAATTTGAAAACATGATAAAACACGATTCTGTCACCAGAATGAAAGGGGGACAACTCATATCGAGTTATACTTATTATAAAGCCCAGGTTATTTGTGTGTGTGTGTGTGTGTGTGTGTTCATTTATATATGGGATCGGATTTCCTACATTTTTCAACTGATTTCAACAAAACTTCACTTTTTTTTTTGGCAGGTAGTGTTTCTTATTGTCTTGCACACTTTTTTCTTTATTTTTACATTCAGAATGCTTTAAAAATTCCATTTACAAGACAATTGTTTATAATAAATTCTATTCAATCGGTAGACTCATAACGATTGAAAACAATGTTTTTGCTTGAGTTTGGGTTTGACCAATTCGTAAAAAAAACCCCAAAAAACAAAAAAAAACTAATTAAGACATGTGTGTCCGCCAACCTTAAACAATAATCTTTGTCAATTTTATTTTTCAGTCTTTATGATGGTTGATACTTGATCTGTCTCTTATTGTTACATCCCCGGGCAATGCCAGGCTCTACTGCTAGTCTGTTATAATATTTCGTAGATACTACATATACTCACATATCATGAAACTTTTGAAGACCTATTTTGAAGCTAATTTGACTACAGTAAATGGATATATAGTTTGGTCAATGACATAGCCAGGGTCAGCAATACATACACTAATTTTATATCTCATGTATGAGGTGACTCTGTTAAAATTAACTTCAAATTTAGATCTTAAAAAGATGCATGATTCAGGAGCATATATGGTAGATAAATATATATATATATATATCAAATATGTGGTGCAGTTCAATTAAAATGAATTATTCATACAAAAAGTAGATTAGTAAAATTAATGATATAAAATAGCAAAATCCCTTCACAAACAAAATTTTTAAAGGTACATTAACCTACAAATCACTCGATGAATGTTATGATCCTTGTTTTTAAAAATTATGAATTGTATAAGGTCTTTCTTTAATACAGCAAGTACTTTCAACTCTATATTCAGTCATCTCCAGGCATGGAAATTATTTTGTTTTTGGTAAAATTCAGTTAGCATCTGAGACGAAAAAATTAAATGTGAATCGAAATATTTTTTTTTTTAATTTGTTATTGTTAACGGATACAAACTTTTGGAGTGTGCAGTCACAATGCTAAGGTTGAATTTGAATGTACTGTTGAAAGTACTTGTGTATTAAAGAAAGACCTTATACAACTTATAATTTTAAAAAAACAAAGATCATAACATTCATCGAGTGATTTGTAGGTTAATGCACCTTTAAAATTTTGTTTGCGAAGGGATTTTGCCATTTTATATCATTAACTTTACTAATCTACTTTTTTTTTAAATAATTGATTATTATATATATATATATATATATATATATATATATATATATATATATATATATATAATTGGTGCCTAGTTCTTTCTTCCAACTTTTCTTTACTACTTTTTTAGGAGTTTTCTTTCTTTGTACATCATTAACACGGTGTCATTTACATATTCTTAGTCATTAAGATTCTACCCATCAATAATAAGGATTTCTAGTGGTTCAATTCTTACCACATTTGAGAGATTTTGCAGTTTTACATGGTACCAAAGTCAGTCTAAAATTCCTGATATTCCTGGTTTACCCTTATTGCCTAAAGAAAAACTTTAAGCATTTACCACCCTGGAGATAAAGTGCTGTATCTTTCTAGTCTCAACGGACAATAATTCTGATGTTAAAATCCTGTGTCTCATGGCTGCCACAGCTAAACTGCCACAGCTACAGTGTCTTTATACTTATGACACCACATGTTTCTCATCTGGCTGAGTTCATTTTTGCTAGCAAGAAAGAGTGTCAGCATCCAGTGACTGATTTTTTGCCACTTCATTTTATCTTATCTTGGATCAACACAAGCCTCTGGGGGTTTTAAGGCTGATTGCAAAAGGTTAATCAGTACATTAATGAGTTTTCAAAATTGCTGGCAGGTTGTTAGAAATGATCATTTGTGAGAAATGATTCAAATTGGCTAAGAATTGATTAAAATTGTGCTTACCTTGCGGAATAATACGCCTGCAAATAAAGGAAAGAGATAAAAACAAATTAGCTTAAATCAAAATACACATATGCATACACACATATAGAAATAAATATACAAAAAAAGAAAATTTGAATTTGGCATATAAAATGGATTTATTTGGTCGGAACAAAATTTTGTAGTGTTTTTTAATGTGAATTTTCGAACATAATATTTAGATATTTGTACATAGATTTATTCAACCAAATACGTATCATTTTTTTTCTAATACTGTTTATTATGATTGAATCCTCCCAGAGCTTTGCATATTTCTGGATGATGAATAGGTCTAAGTGAAGTGGATTTTACAAGCTTCCAAGAATTGAAGTTCTTCCCATTAAGAAAGTTTTGTAGGGATCAAAATAAACAGGTGCAAGGTCAGGTGAGTTTGGCTGATATAGAAAGATATACCATTCAAGCTATCTGATTTCTGCCGGAACTGCAAAGAGACATGGGGCTAAGCGTTGTCCTGGATGGAAGACGACATGCTTCTAATTAACAAATTCCAGATGCCTTTTATTGGTTGCTGCCTTTAACCAGTCCAGCTGGGAAATATACTTTTCTGAATTCAAGATCTGATTTTGCAGAAGAAATTTATAATACAAAATGCTCTTCTAAGTCTACCAGATATAGAACATCACATTCTTCAGATGCTGACCAATTTTTGGAGTGGTTAAAGTTGGTACATTTCTTCCTTCCAAGGTCCTTTTTTACTCCAGATTGTTATAAACAATCCATGTTTCAATGCCTGTGTTCATTCTTACCATTTGTATATCAGTAATCACTTCTTTTTCACACAATGGCAAATACTTTTTGGTTTATATATATATATATATATATATATATATATATATATATATATATATATATATTAATGCATGTTTCATTAATTAATATAGACAAGTTTTGTCTATTTATTTTAAAGTAAGTTCCTTTCATATTGTCTGATGAGCTTAATAACATTATCATGGAAAAACAAAAGAAATCACCATATTGATACATGTTTAAATCCAATCTAAGCTTTCGGCTTACATAAGCCATTATCAAAGATGACAATTACATTTCAATATATCAACCAATACACGGACGAAAACAATAATGATAGTCTGTTTTTGTTGCATGAAAAACTTCAAAGCAATGACAAACTTGTGTATACGAGACGCGGAAACGAAAATCGCATAGCAGCTCCAGACGTCACACATGACCACGTGAGTCACAATTCAAGATCTGATTTTGCAGAAGGAATTTATAATACAAAAGGCTCTTCTAATTCATTAAATTAATATATATGTATATGAAGAAATATAGTTTTATGGTGTGCTATATTTATGGGTTAAAGTGCTCAATATCAGAGCTAGATTCATGTTCACTTTTATTATTATATATATATATATATAATATATAATATATAAAGTGAACATTGAAGTCAATCCTCAACCAACAACAGGCTTTTTCATGCTAGACGCAATCATCAGGACGTTTGACCAGTTGCCATCAAACAACCAGTCTGTCCTGCTATTTTACCCATGCTGATCAATATTCACATACCTTTATATATATATATATATATATATATATGGTGCCATAATATATAAAGATGGTGCCATAAATTATAATATAATTTCTTTATTATATTGGGTCAAAACAAAAGTCTGTAATGTTTTTAATTGAATTTCAAAGACAATATTTAGATATTTGTATGTAGATTTATTCAATTACATATTTCCCAATTTCTTTGCTGTTTGCATCATTTTTAAAGCAGCTTCAAGATTTCAACCACCCAGAATTTGACCTTTGTGATGAACTGGTTTAAACTAAACTGGTTTACATAGGATTCCAGATAATTTAAGCTTTACCCAATAAAAAGTTTTATAGTTGCCAAATTAAATGGTACAAGATCAGGTTAAGTAGGACATCCTAGCTAAGTTGTACCAATTTCTGCTGGGTCTGCAAAAAAAATGCATTGATTAGCATTGTCCTGATGGAAAATGACACACTTTCAATTGACCTTTAGTTAGTTCAAATGAAAACAGCAATTGTCTGAATTCAACACCTGATTTTTGATCATTTTGTTTAGCAAGGGATCATTTTTATTGCTTGAGCAGAGAATAGCAGATGAAAATACAATCCATTAAATGTTTTTTTCTGTCAAATGATGAGACACACAAACATCATAGTGATTCATTTATCCAACTATTTTCAAATGCCTTACAACATTCACTAGAGATAGGCGAAGTATCTCTGCAATGTCCTGTGTCTCATAAAATGGATTATTTTTAAGCAGCATTTCGATTTGGTCATCATCAATGAATGCAGGTCTACTGGAATGTTCTCAGTCATCCAGATCAGAATTTTCCACTCTGAACCTAGTGAACCACTTTGTTTGTTAGTTTAGCACTCTTAGCTATGGCACCATCTTCATCAATGGCACATATATTTTTTGCTTACTAGAATGATTTTTCTTTACCAGAAATCATGATCACAATCAAAAACTCCATAATCCATTAAGTTGATTGTTTTCTATGGCTTATCAACCCTTTATGTGTTTTTTAAAACTAGAAAATATTTTTAGATTGCAAGAATTTTGTGGAGAGATAGTAATGGTTTAGTGATACAAGTCTTAGTAATTAACCCATAGCTGGGGGCAGAAGATGTGGATTCATATCTAATCAGAATTTGATAAACAAGAAATTATAATGTTGATATAAAGTGAGAGTTCAATTCTATGTTACAATCGATATATAAAATGAACCCTCACTTTGTAGCCACTGTAGTTTCTATACATTTATATTCCAGAGAATGTAAATAAATCTAAAAGACATGACTGTGTAGCTAATCAGTTTTTCATTGATTGATTGATTCATTTTCTACGGCTTATCAACACTTTACAGGTTATTTAAAGCCAAGAAATATTTTTAGATTGTAAGAGTTTTCTTTTGAGATAATAATGGTTGAGTGATACAAGTCTTACTAATTAACCCATAGCTGGGGAGAGAAGAGGTGGATTCATACCTTTTCCCAAGGGTATTTGCATGTAAGTGAATATAATGAACTCGACGGGAATTGGAACTCGGCTCTCTGATTGACAATATCCATTACACCATCCACACATCCAAGCTTACAACAACTGATATTGATCAGGCTTGATTGTACGGGAAATATCTATTTATGGCCATGGGACTCACATGCAAATCTCACCGTTGTCTATTTGTCAGGAAGATAACTTCATGATGTTATTGGTTTGACTCTGATATGCATCGGTTGAAAGTGCCTAAAAACAAGGTAATGGATCTTGTTACGGGGTAAAAAAGGTTTTGACAATAGAAGTGAAACAATTGAAGATGAAAGATTCTGCAATGTGTCTTGCTTTTTCAAATTCGTTTCATTTCGTTTGTTTTACAACATATCAACCTCAATGGATTATTTAATACTGACAAGATTTTTATTGCTGCTAATATTTTTTCTTCAAAAACTTATCGCTGGTAATATTTTTTTTTTCAAAAATGTATTGCTGGTAATATTTTTTTTTTAAAAATGTATTACTGGTAATATTTTTTTTTTAAAAGTGTATTGCTGGTAATATTGTTTTTAAAAAATGTATTACTGGTAATATTTTATAAAAAATGTATTGCTGGTAATATTTTTTTTTCAAAAATGTATTACTGGTAATATGTTTTTTTAAAAAATGTATTGTTGGTAATATGTTTTTTTCAAAAATGTATTACTGGTAATATGTTTTTAAAATGTATTACTGGTAATATTTTTTTTTCAAAATCTATGTAATAACTTTTTTCAAAAATGTATTACTGGTAATATTTTTTTCAAAATGTATTACTGGTAATATTTTTTTTCAAAAATGTATTGTAATATTTTTTTTCAAATGTATTGCTTTGTAATATTTTTTTTCAAAATGTATTACTGGTAATATTTTTTTTCAAAATGTATTACTGGTAATATTTTTTTTTTCAAAAATGTATTACTGGTAATATTTTTTTTTCAAAAATGTATTGCTTGTAATTTTTTTTCAAAAATGTATTACTGGTAATATTTTATAAAAAATGTATTGCTGGTAATAATTTTTTATAAAAATGCATTGCTGGTATTAAAACCTATTTTTACACTTAAATATTGTTTTGACTTCAGTTTGGGGGTTAATTATTTGCCCATAGCTGAGACCCTAACAGGTGCTACCACCCTGGGTCAGGATGTACCTGGGAACACCTTAAAACCTCCTGATCAGAGGCCTTGTTGTCGGATGTAGTTTATCATCATACCCAGGACGGGATGTTATTAGTCTGTTTCCAATATGCATCAGTTGAAAGTGCCTGAAAATGAGATAATGGAGTGATCAAATCTTGGGAATTAAATTTCGTAGACAGAAATGTTTGAAAACTGTTGATGATTATGCTAGCATGATGTCACATGTCATCGTGACTGAGGATTTAAGTGTACTGAAGTCAGTCAAAATGCTGATAATAATACCAGATAATGTGCTCTCAACCAGAAACTGAAACTAAGATCTGCTTAGTATAGTCTCAGTATAAACTTATGGGTGGGGAAAAAACACAAATTTGCCTGAGCAGGCGTCTGCAGCAAGGATTGTCTAGCTGACCTAGCAGACTTATGTGCTTGGAAAACAAGCAACTTATGTGTGTGTGAATAAATTACCAGTTTCATATTTCTCTTGAGTGCAAACTTAAAAAATATAAAAGGAAAATTTGTCTGAAAGGAATTTCTTAATATCTGTAAGTAATGCTATAATTTCATTAAAAGGTATCTTAAATCATACACACGTTTGATATGCAGACACACTGTCATATATTTAGATATTACATTATATCTAACTTTTTCTTTCTTTCTATTTCGTTCTCTCTCTCACTCTCTCTCTCTCTCTCTATCTTCTCTATATATATCTCTCTCTCTTTCTCTCTCTCTCTATCTCTATATATATATATATATATATATATATATTCATCTATTTATTTTATTATCCTTTTATTATCTATCTATTTATTTCAATTTCTTTATCTATTTTCAGTCTATCTATCTATCTATCTATCTATCTATCTATCTATCTATTTCCATGTCCTTATTATCTATTTCAGTCTCCTTATTATCTATCTATCTATCTATTTTCAGTTTCTTTATTATCTATCTATCTATCTATCTATCTATTTCAACGTCCTTATCTATTTCAGTCTCCTTATTATCTATCTATCTATCTATCTATCTATCTATCTATCTATCTGTCTGTTCACATCTTACGTGATGCAATAACCTGTTCAAATCATATCAATGAGTAAGTTATCATCTGTCTCTGACGCCCACACCAAACTGGGAAATTCACAAGTAAAGTTTTTATCCATAAATCACTGACTCCAACTGTCAAATTTACTCAGATTCCAAATTAGATTCTTTCTGGCTTAGTTTCTTTTTTTGATTTTCATTTTGATTGGATATTCCAGTAAGTTATGCTAAAACAAAAACTTTCTTCACTATTTCTTTGAGTTGTACAAGCAAAAAACTCTGTTCTTGTTTGTCAACTTTCAACAGGTACATCTGACTTCTCCTTTCCATAATACCAATTCTCTTTTATGGTCACCAGTTCCCTCATTTGATCACTGAAGTTAAGCAACATCAAGCCTGGTTAGTACATATATGGCTGACTGCTTTGGAATACCAGCTGCTGTAATCTTGGATATGGAGGTGATATAATGGACTTATAGCAATATCACATTGAAACACCTGTTCTCATATGATCACCAGAGTTAAGCAATGTTGAGCCTGGTCAGTACTTAGATGAGTAACCATTTTGTGTTATAATTCATATATAAGCCTGTAGTTTCTGGTTAATAATATTGTAAGGAAACACTAGAACAAAAGATTAGTGAAGAAAAAATTTAATCACATGATGGACATGGGTTGCAAATGGTGCAACTACTTGTATCCAAGGATGTCAGTCTACTAGGGTGGCTAGCTAATCCCCATTGCAGACGCCTGTTCAGACACTTTTGTGTTTGTTTATGCTGCAACTGTACTGAGTGGACCTTAGTTACAGTTTCTGGGAGAGAGCATGTTATCTACCATGATCAAAAGTCTGAACAAGACTAACACACTCAAACCCTCGGTCACGATGACTTGTGACTTCATGCTAGCACAAACACCAAGGGTTCCATTTACTCAGTTTCACTCACAAGGCATGTTTACCAAAGGTGCTGCATTCTGGGATTGTCTCTTCTACATTGATAACATCAAGAAGTCACTTCCCTGACAAATTGAACATGGTGAGATTTGAACTCTAGTCTCATGGTTAAAAAGCAAACATTCTAACCACTTGGCCACATGCTCATATGGATTAATGATACAATAAAGGTAAATACCATAGTTGTTGTGGTAAACCCTCCTACAGCAGAATGAACTCTTCCTCCTCTTATAAATACTGCGAGACTTCGTAGGGCAGTCGTTGGACAGCTGAGATACAGTGTAACCTTATCATTCGGACGTACACCTCTATCTGCTTATTACTAACACTCTTGCTTTGTATATATCTGTTATTTCAATTCTCTTGTTCAACCTACCTTCGTATTTCGTGTCTTTTTTTCTGACTCCTAAACAGGCCATAACAGTAGTTCAATGCAGCAATGCATATGACTCAATGCTATGTCTTGCAACACACTTCGCGGAACCTGTTCCTATGAGCACATATCTTACCCATAGTGAATAGATGAGTCTATGTTCAACAATTTGTGTAGAGGAGGTTGGTCATCTTTTTATCCAGCAACTTGGGAATATCAGGTGCTGTAAGCTTGGATGCCCAAGTTGTGTAATGTTTAATAATTTATAAATTGGAGAGCTGAGTTCAAATTCCAATCAAGTTTGTTATATTCACTTATATGCTTGGGAAAGGCATGAATCCACATCTTCTCCCACAGCTATGGGTTAATTAGCATGACTTGTATCAAGCATTATTATCTCCAAAAAATCTTTTAATCTGAAAATATTTTCTTGCTTTAATTAATTTGCAAAAGCTTAATAAGCCATAAAAAACAAATCAATCAATCTTTATAAAAAGATATTTTATTTTGTAGAAAAGAGCATCTTGTGGCTGACTAAAAAAATGTGACATATTTTCAATAAATTGACATGTTTATGTGGTGTGTCCCCTCAAGATGGGAGCAACTATGCCTCTCCACAATTTCCTGTTCTTTGTAGCTCTTAATAAATTACGTCTTTTTTATTTCTCCTAAACCCTTTTCTGACATCCATTTACTCAAGATCACTAAGTACGTTATGTATGATTTTCCTCAGTTCCTCTTGTCTTCAATCTGACTTGTGAGTATCAGATTTTCCAAGCCCTCTTTCTTCATTATTTGCCCTAGAAATTTCAACTGTTTCTTCCTGATATTTATAAGTTTCCTTTTTGTTTCTATATTCTCCAAAACTTTGTTGCTTACATATTCAGTCCATAGTATCCTCAGCATCTTTCTGTAGAACTAAATTTCTGTTTCTTCAAGACTCTTCATCATCTTTGTGCAGAATTTGCTGCCCAGTCAGAGGACAGATATCACATAATAGTTGAGTACTCTTTCTTTTTTTGGTTCTTTTTCTGTTTCTTGATCCTCTGCTTAGCTTTTGGAATGCATATTTGGCTCACCCGATGTGCAGTTAGATTTCAGTGTTGCTCTTTCCGTCATCTGATAAAACACTTCCCAGATATTTAAATTTTGTACCCAAAAGTTTAGAATTGAATTCTAAATGATTCAATTATCTCAGTAACAGAGAATAATCCTTCACATACAGCAAAATGAATGCCACAGCTTTCAAAAGGCAGTTCAAATAAAAGAGCAAAAAAAAGAATCACCTTCATCTATTTTCCGACCCCATCCATGTGTGATCATTATTTATAACTTGTGCTATAACCTTGATTTTGTCCAAGATAAAAATTCTGTTTCGTCATAGTGTATTTTTGTTATGGTGAAACACACCTATTCTATAGTTAATAGACTCTCCCACCTAATATAAGTAGGAGTAGTAAGAGAAACGAGGGTCAGTCGATGTCGGATGACAGTAATCGACAGTTAGCCGAATACGAAAGTAGTCAGTGACCACAAAATTACTCTGCGTAATACCCATTATATCAAGTTCTTAACGTTTTGTATGTCGAACCTATTTTAGGACCGATTTAGTACAAATACAAGCCTCCACTGCGAAATAACTCTACAACAATTTTGCTTTCTGGTACAATAATTACAAAATGTAAAGTGACATCATACATGAGCAAAAGAAATCTAGATGAACGCTCATTAAAACAAAAATGTAATTAATAATAATTTGCAAATGAAGAGTTAAAAGATCAGTTTTATTTTGGTATATTGCATTTGTAACTTGCATTTTGGGATCATCCTTTTGCTATCAATGATGCATTCTTTCTCCTTGCAGTTGATGTTAAACCTTTCTTCTTGCTTTCTTTTTCCTTCTGTTGGAATTTTTGTAGTTTTCTTTCCATGTCTGCTATCAAAACTGTGTCATTTTCATATCTTATTTTGTTAGGATTGTGGCTGCCAATAATAAATCCTAGTAGATCTTTTAATTCTCTTGGCATTGCCTCGTTGTATAGGCTGAATAAGTCTGGTGAGAAGACACATCCTTGTCTTACACCCCTTTCTATTTTTATATATCTGCTGAACTCATTTTCTATCCATATGCTGGCAGTTTGCTGACTATTAATGCTGGATCTTTACAAGAGACCAAAAAAGGAATATTGCTGTCATATCTTCACTATCCAGCTTTGACAGCACTCAACATTATTTACCCAGATTTACCCACATGGACAGAGTGAGAGATTTTGCACAATTTAATACCAATTTTAAAGCGATTTCATCTACTGGAAAAAAGTTATAAAGCAGTGAAATGTGAGTGATCACCCAGTTTTGGTCCACATCAAAATTCCAACAAATTCGCTAACACAAGGTCCCGTATCGTCGAACTTCACTCCCTTCCTATACAAGCGACTGAAGTAATTCTTGAACTCATGGATTAAGCAGGAAATTCCTCACAATCTGATATCTATTTCATGAGGATCTCCTAGAGAGGAAACAGTTGAAATGCGATCTCTTTGAGCAAACCGCTTTTCGGCAACGGTGACAGGAATATCACTGATCAGAGCATTTTCATGAAAATGACAAATGCTCTGATCAGGGATATTCCTTAGTATCACCAGTTTCTGCTATCACAGCTAGGACCTGTCATGCAATATATTACTCCAAGAGCTTCTCTTTGATAAATCTTACTTTGTGGAACAGACTCCCATGAAGATGCTTCCCTTATTGCTTTGTCCTGAGTATTACCATGAACTGCATTCAGCAGTAAGGCCTCTGATGTTGAGGTTTTGAGGAGCATCGAACCTCTTGTTCCCAAGTCCACCCTGACCTGGAGTGGTAGCACCTGTTAGGATCCCAGCTATAAGCAAATAGTGAACTCCCAAAACAGGGGTCAAAACATTATGAGAGTATAACAATTCATTTTTGAAGTAAAAATGCCAGCAATACATTTTCATAGTAAAAAAAAAAAAAAAAAGGAAGAAAAAAATTACCAGCAGTAAATTTAAAAAAAAAAATAATTACCAAAGCTCCCCCCCCTCAAAATTAAATTTCATCATTAAATGACCCATAAGGAGTTGATATGCCATTAAACAAAGTAAACATAACCAAGCCAAAACAAAACCAAACCCTGATTGCTAAAATCTTAACCTCTTCAAGTCAAGGGTCACCTGTTATCTATCCTACATATACTCATAATATGCAGTTCTTCCTTCCCCCTTTACACACTTACAACAACAGTAATCCTCTACCATGAATGGCTCTTGGGCTTTGTATCTCTTGTAGCTCTAAGTAATGTTTATTGCTTTACTATTCCTCCCAGTTCCTGTATTCCCATCCATTTACACAAGCTCATTAAAGACATCACTTACTGCTTCCCTCTTGTTTTCAGTATGACATGTGAGTGTCAAATTCTCCAAGCCCTCTTTTCTCAATATGTGTCCTAGAAATTTCAACTGTCTCTTTCTGATTCTAACTATCAGTCAGTCAGTTATGTGCCATGCTTGATACACCCGTAGGCAATCATGTATCTTTCAACACATGACTGACAAATAATTTTTCCCACAGTAAGTTGCTATTTCAAAACATCATTTTCCAACCAATAGCCATCAAGGCTATAGAACCCAGTCTATCCTGCTATTTACCCATAATTTGAGGGGAGTTGAAGAAATATTTTAATCATTTTCCCAAGGGTGTTAATCTCACGTAAGTGAATGTAATGGATTCGACTGGAATTTGAAGGAGCTCTCTGATTCATCAGAGAAAGGACAATCTATTTAACCTCTATTAAATAAACACAACATTACATAAATCTCTTTTTATCAAAATTTTCCAGAAAGATGGAACAGATGCTAATGAGATTTCGTATTCATGAAGGAGAAAAAAAACTAATAAAGGAAAGTGGTAAGACACTTTATAATTACAGGAAGCAAGAAATGTAATGAGTTTACCGTACTAGCATGAGAAAAACTGTTAGAATCTACAGTGTCATTTTTCTTTCTGTTCACAAATTAAACATTGAGATCTATTATTAATTTTTAACGTAGATAGCTTAATTGTTGTAGTCCGTGCGGACCTTTTAATGGCCAGAAATAATTGAAAAGAAAGGATGAAAGTTGAATTCCTCACTAGATCTCCATTGAATTTCAAAGAGACACTTTTGAATTTTCCATATTTTTGATACAGTTTCTTATACCTCTATCAGTCAGATATGTGCCATATGTGATACACGCTTAGGCCATCATCTATATTTCAAAACATGACTGACGTGCAAGATTCTTTCCAGCAGTAGCTTGTCATTTCTTTCTGTGGTAGACCAGTTACCATCCAAGGCTACTGAACCTGGTCTATCCTGCTATTTACCCATAACTGAGGGGAGAAGAAGAGGTTTCATACCTTTCCAAAGGGTATTAGCATGTTCTCAGAATGTAATAGATTCGACTAAAAGTCAGTCATTCAATTATGTGCCATATGTGATACATGCTTAGGCGATCTTGTATCTTTCAAATGACTGACGAGGAAGATTTTTTCCTGCTTTTTAGGTTGACCATTTTTTTCTGTCCAACACCAGTTGCCATCCAGCCACAGTTTAGAACCTGGTCTATCCTGAAATTTACCCATAGCTGAAGGGAGAAGATCAGGATTCATACCTTTCCCAATGGTGTTAGCATGTAAGAAAATGTAATAGATAGGATTGGAATTTGAACTTTGCTTGGAATTCATCTCCTCATCTGCTATCCATTTACTCATCCATGATTCTTTCTATCTATAAATGTCTTTTTTGTTTCCATTTTCTTGAACACTTCTAGTGTAGTTACATCAAGTGTCACCTTCATCTGCAAAGAAAATGCACTTGTTTTTTCTGTTTTAATTTTTTAATAGAGCAACCAAGATAATGTTACAAAACATCATTTTCCAACCAGTAATTCATCTTAACATGGAGAATATGGAGATTTATTTTTAAACAGTCATCGTCCCTTAATTTAAAAAGATGTTGATGAAATATTTTAATCATTTTACCCCAAGCAAGGGGATAATCTCACTTGGACACAGGGGGTTACATAGAGCAAAAGTCAATGAGGAGAATTTAGTGAAGAGAAAGGACAATAAGAAAACAGGTTTCAGGAAGACAGAAGATGGCGTTAATGCCACAAAGATGCAAGGGTTTACTGGGAGTGGAAGAGAATGTGAAGAATTTCGTAAGCAGAAGTGAGAAAAAAAACTAATAAAGGAAGAGTGTTAAAGAAGACAGAAGTTGACAGGGAAGCAAGAAATCAGAAGTGAGTTCCACAGCTAAGAAGTGCGAGAAAAGAAACTGTTAGAATAGAAGTGGTGGTTGTATGTAGCTAGTTCAAAAGTAAAATGGTGAGATCTAGTTACTAATTTAGTAGCACACGTAGATAGATGTCATTGAGGTACCAAGGAGGAAAGACCATCTGAATAATGGCCATGAAAGTATTCGGTGAAAAGACATTGTAAGTAAGTCACTGAAGTCAAGATGCTAGATCAGGATTGATTTCATTATAGACACTTTTTTGAATTTTCCCAAGTATCTATAGATGTACAGTAGGAGCACTAGACCCAATAAGGAGGTTGCACAGACAAATGATGAGCAGGCATTTATATATTTTTGGAATACCATGAAGAGTTATTCAAAGGAATGTTGAGCAAGAACTACCTCCTCAATTCAATTGGTGTAGAGCTCAGTGGTGAGTCTGAGGCCCTGTGGGAAGATGAATGGAGACATAATGTCGACATCACTAGAGATCACTCCAAACACCTTCGTAATCCCCATTACACTCATCCAACTCTTTCCAAATCCTCAACACTGTTCTCAGATTGTCATGCAAACACACTAAAATGTTCGTATTGGAGCTTCCATCATGAATGCCAAGCAGTACAGCATGCTGTTTCCAAATTACTGGTCGGGGTGAATTGCATCATAGTGCTTTTTGTCACATGGACTGCTCTCTCTCCAACATGCCATTGTAACCAGCCACGGTTTGATTCCCCTGTATAAGCTGAAACTCCATTGTTTTTTGGAAGGAGATACCACCCCAGATCATGATGAAACCTCCTTCAATGTGAAGTGTAGAAAATGTCTCTGGTAGGACAACCGGATTGTTACAGTAATGTTGGAAGCCATCTGAAGCATCCAGGTTAGTTTATTTCTCATCAGAGAACAAAACCTCCTTCCACTGTTCTATGTTTGGCACTTCTCAGTCAAGTTTGAGCTGTTTTCTGGTGTTGAAGGAGGCATGGACTTTGAAGACATGGTTTTTAAAGCCTTCTCCTCAGAAATGTCATTTTTTCATTCTTCAGCTCCATTCTGCATCCATAAGTGCTTTAATCTGGTACAATGATTGGCTTGTTTCTTGCCAGACAATCTGTTAAATCCTTCTGCTCAAAGCTGATGAAATTTTCCTGGGTCAACCATTTGAAATTTTGTTCTGTGTTCCTCAGGGTCTTTTAAGAAATTTGCAACTGCAGTTTTACTATGTTAAATTGCACCAGTGATGACACATTGCGAGAAACCTTATTTTTGCAACTCAACAATTCTGTCACATTTAAGCTGTCAACTTCTTAGCCTTTGCCATATTTCTACCTGATATAATGCAGATCAGAATAGCAGAATACTCTAATTAATGTTAACTATTAAATACACTCTGGCATGTTTGCCTCAGGATCAGAGGACCTGTTGTCATTTGGATTAAAATATTACTTTTTACTCCAGAGTACCTGAGTTCTCTGAATAGTCAAAATTTACCTTCTGTCACCGTGACATTGTCATGACATCATAACAGTATATGGCTCAAACTAGTATTTGTTGACCACAGTCATTATTCTCTATTTGGTTGAATTGGTTGCATCAAATGGGTTAGTCTCCAATACATCAATGTAGTACTGTATCTGTTTATTACTGAAAATCAAAGAAACCAGGAGAATTTTTTTGTAGTATTAAATAGCACAGCACATATGGTTTATATTGGCTACTTTTATTTTCCCCTAGGAGAGAATTCTTTTGCCAATAACTTGTCAGTGACAGGGAGAGAGTAGTGTGTGAGAGAGACTTTCCAATCCTAGCATTACTGATCCATATCCTACCAGGTGAAAATTCTCAATGATGAATTTTGGCAGAAATAATTCCTTTTTTTACCAGGAAATCTTGCCTTATCACTAATTGCTGATTTGTCAATTTCCCAACCAATGAAAAAGCATTGTTTTTTCTGTTTTCATTTTCAGTGGAATGACTTGTAACCATCGAATGACACTAGCATATATTTGAAAAATGCTGTATATCTCCAACAGCCTATGTGGTTGTTTTTTTAGTTGGGAGATTTTTTTATTTATTTATATCCATATATATAACTTATTCTATTTATTTTATATACACAGTGTTACCTCTATAGGATAATCTAATCTGTGGGCTCTGCCTTGGAAAAAGTGTGGTCAGTCTAGGATGAGAAAAAAATTAACCTGGATGATTCAGATAGCTTCCAATGTTACTGTCATGACATTTCCTACACAACACAATGAAGATTTCATCATGATCTGGGATGCTATCTCCTTCCAAGGAACAATGGAGCTTCTTGTTAAACAGGGGCATCAAACCATGGCTGGTTACATTGGCATGTTGGAGAGAGCATCCTAATTGCTTGAAGGCACTCACTTGTGTTGAAATGACTGGATCTTTCAGCAGGACAACACTGCAATCCATAATACTCACAGAATGAAGGACTTTTTCATGGCAATATGATTCTTTGGGACCATCCAGTATGTTCACTTGACCTGAACCCCATAGAAAATGTTTGGAGGGGGTTAACAAAGGAAGTTTATAAAAATGGATATTAACAGCGCATGATGTTCAGGAAGTCACATGGAATGACATCCCAGTCAGCCTTCTGCAGATGCTTATATCGACAATGCTAAAGCAAATCAATAGCGGCTGTACAAGTCACTACTGAGACGTCTTGTTGGGCATTTCCTACTCTGTTTAAGACTTCTTTTGTATATAGTCTTAAACTTTTGACCAGCCAGTATTTAGCCTAATTTCCCAGTATTCAAACTTTCCTTATTAAATTTAAAATTTTTTATTTTTTTATTTTGATTTTTTGAAGCTCTACTTAAATAAGTGATTGAAGTTAGCAAAATAAAAGGTGTATATTTTTTATTTTTATTTTCACTGGCCTTAAGATTTTGGCCAGCAGTGCATGTGAATCTATCTATCTATCTATCTATCTATCTATCTATCTATCTCTCTCTCTCTCTCTATATATATATATATATATATGTAGAAATATAGTGTTAAGATATGCTATATTTATGGGATAAAGTGCTCGATATCAAAGATAGAGCATGTGTAATATAAAAGTGAACATAGAAGTCAACACTGAGAGGTGACAGTCTGTTTCATGCTAGATGCAATGGTTAGAACATGATTGTATCTAGTATGAAACAGATTAATCTGCCTCTAAAGTGTTGACATTGTAATGTTGCTATGTTATATATATATATATATATATATACCTGAATGTAATGAGAACGAATATAATATATAAATTCTAACATTCACAGCATTAATTCAAAAGAGGGCTCAATACCGATAGTAGAGCAATAATTATTTATTATAATTTTTTCATATGGACAAAAATAATTTACTCACTACAAAGATGCAACTTTGTATTGGTGCACTTAGTTGCACCTTGACTGGTGAGAACCAAAATGCTTATGAACAATTCTCTTTGTAAGCAGGCTGCACGTGTAACATCACTTCCTTTTTTCTATTTATTTGAAAAAATAAATAGGTCCATTTTAAGAGGGGGACATATAAGGATAAAGAAAAGATAGGAAAGGCAAAAAGGGTGACAGAGTGCAAAAAATTGTGCTTTTGTTGATAGCAGTTTGGATTGTTGAGATATTAAGGGGATGGCTCGACCCAACTAATTTAAATCGACAGCAACAGTCAAGGGTTTAAGCACAGCATTTTCAAACCTCCTAAGACTGAAGGACGGGAAAGGCAAGGTGAGAATAGGAGAGGGTAAGATGATGAAGGAGGAAAAACACCTACAGTAAAATGAAATTAAGATGAAAAGCTAGAATATGTAGGCCATTAAATGGCCCATGTCCTTTGTACATACATGAGAAACTATATATTACGAAGTTTATAAAAAATAAAAGTTTACTAAATCAGAGAAATGAATTAGCCATTTTTTGCCGTCATTGTCATAAATTTTAATTAAATATTTAAATATAAAATTTAAAAAATTGTGACCTGGTAATATATATACTTGTACTTGATATGGAAAAATAATTTTACTTACTGTAAGTAATCCTAATACATTTACTTATTTTAAAAAGAAATATAGTATATTAAAAATTAAAAGTGAAAATATTTTTAAAATCGTAGTTAAATAAAACGTATTCTAACCTAAACACCCCCAAAAAATCTTTAAGTATACAAATAGAAAAAAATGCCATAAAAATTTTTGCCATTAACAATAAATTTTTTTAAAAATCCGGACGACATGCATTTAACGGATGTCAGAATTCATTGAAAAATACATCCCTACCCCTACCTAAACAAAAACCCTTCTTCAAACGTAACTAATAACTGATACAAAAAAATACTGTGATAATTAACATGCAACCATCCCTTGTCTGGATGAATGGATTTCTCTGTATCCTTGGAAACATGAATTATGAATTTTTGCAGTGCCTTTAAAATCCAGTAATTTTAAAAATAAGTTATTCAAAAATTTGCTTGAGGATGAAATGGAACTAATGTCTTTAATTTAATTACAAAATTAAATTTCAAGCTTTTAGCTTCCATTTTTGAAACACAGTTAGAACTGTGTAGTGAAAAAACCATATTTTAAATCAGTTAATTTATAATATATATATATATATATATATATATATATATATTTCTTACTCTCTATTATAATCTAATTTCAAACACATATACAGGAGGATGGTTGTTTTGTATATCATGAAATAGAGTTATCTTGAGAAAATAACTCATCATAATTTAAATTTTAGTAAAGATATTCTGGGTGAAAAAAACAGAATTTAGTATGTATGCATTCAATGTCAATTTTTCTTTTGATTTGATCTCTCCAAATTGATGTGTGGGGAGGGGTGTGTCAGGGGAGGTAGTAATTTGTCTATTGCTGATGATAATGAAAATAGCAGGAAAGAGCATTATAAAAACAGAGGCAGAAATAATTTAGTTCCTTTAATGATTATGATGGTGATAATGATGCTGAAATGGTATGTTTAGATATGATTAAAGAAAGAAATCAAATTTGTAATATTTCAAGAAATTGAATTTTATTTTGTTGCTTTCTTTGTTAAACATCATTATTTCTCAAATCAATTTTGGCTGACATGGGTAAACAATGAAACAACATCACCACCTATGGAAGGAAACTGCTGCATACACATAGAGTGGATGGAGAATATCCAATAAACTGTGAAAAGAATTAACTATCAATTGTAAGAAGAGAGAATGTATAGCCATTAGCATGAGGAACAGTGTCATCTGCAACTTACAACTCAGACATTGTAATCTGCAACTTGCAACTCAGACATTGTAATCTGCAACTTACAACTCAGACATTGTAATCTGCAACTTGCAACTCAGACATTGTAATCTGCAACTTACAACTCAGACATTGTAATCTGCAACTTACAACTCAGACATTGTAATCTGCTTCTTACAACTCAGACATTGTAATCTGCAACTTACAAATCAGACATTGTAATCTGCAACTTACAACTCAGACATTGTAATCTGCTACTTACAACTCAGACATTGTAATCTGCAACTTACAACTCAGACATTGTAATCTGCAACTTGCAACTCAGACATTGTAATCTGCTACTTACAACTCAGACATTGTAATCTGCTACTTACAACTCAGACATTGTAATCTGCAACTTACAACTCAGACATTGTAATCTGCAACTTACAACTCAGACATTGTAATCTGCTTCTTACAACTCAGACATTGTAATCTGCTACTTACAACTCAGACATTGTAATCTGCAACTTGCAACTCAGACATTGTAATCTGCAACTTACAACTCAGACATTGTAATCTGCAACTTACAACTCAGACATTGTAATCTGCAACTTACAACTCAGACATTGTAATCTGCAACTTGCAACTCAGACATTGTAATCTGCAACTTACAACTCAGACATTGTAATCTGCTTCTTACAACTCAGACATTGTAATCTGCTACTTACAACTCAGACATTGTAATCTGCAACTTGCAACTCAGACATTGTAAGCTGCAACTTACAACTCAGACATTGTAATCTGCTACTTACAAATCAGACATTGTAATCTGCTACTTACAAATCAGACATTGTAATCTGCAACTTGCAACTCAGACATTGTAAGCTGCAACTTACAACTCAGACATTGTAATCTGCTACTTACAAATCAGACATTGTAATCTACAACTTGCAACTCAGACATTGTAAGCTGCAAGTTACAACTCAGACATTGTAATCTGCTACTTACAAATCAGACATTGTAATCTGCTACTTACAAATCAGACATTGTAATCTGCAACTTGCAACTCAGACATTGTAAGCTGCAACTTACAACTTCAGACATTGTAATCTGCATTGTAACTTACAAAATCAGACATTGTAATCTGCTACTTACAACTCAGACATTGTAATCTGCTACTTACAAATCAGACATTGTAATCTGCAACTTGCAACTCAGACATTGTAAGCTGCAACTTACAACTCAGACATTGTAATCTGCTACTTACAAATCAGACATTGTAATCTGCTACTTACAAATCAGACATTGTAATCAGACATTTGTAATCTTGCAACTCAGACATTGTAATCTGCAACTTACAACTCAGACATTGTAATCTGCTACTTACAAATCAGACATTGTAATCTGCTACTTACAACTCAGACATTGTAATCTGCTACTTACAAATCAGACATTGTAATCTGCTACTTACAACTCAGACATTGTAATCTGCTACTTACAAATCAGACATTGTAATCTGCAACTTGCAACTCAGACATTGTAAGCTGCAACTTACAACTCAGACATTGTAATCTGCTACTTACAAATCAGACATTGTAATCTGCTACTTACAAATCAGACATTGTAATCTGCAACTTGCAACTCAGACATTGTAAGCTGCAACTTACAACTCAGACATTGTAATCTGCTACTTACAAATCAGACATTGTAATCTGCTACTTACAACTCAGACATTGTAATCTGCAACTTACAACTTAGACATTGTAATCTGCTTCTTACAACTCAGACATTGTAATCTGCAACTTACAACCCAGACATTGTAATCTGCAAGTTACAACTCAGACATTGTAATCTGCAAGTTACAACTCAGACATTGTAATCTGCAAGTTACAACTCAGACATTGTAATCTGCAACTTGCAACTCAGACATTGTAATCTGCAAGTTACAACTCAGACATTGTAATCTGCAACTTGCAACTCAGACATTGTAATCTGCAAGTTACAACTCAGACATTGTAATCTGCAACTTACAACTCAGACATTGTAATCTGCAACTTACAACTTAGACATTGTAATCTGCTTCTTACAACTCAGACATTGTAATCTGCAACTTACAACTCAGACATTGTAAGCTGCAAGTTACAACTTTGACATTGTAATCTGCAACTTACAACACAGACATTGTAATCTGCAACTTACAACTCAGACATTGTAATCTGCTACTTACAACTCAGACATTGTAATCTGCTACTTACAACACAGACAATGTAAACTGCAAGTTACAACTCAGACATTGTAAGCTGCAACTTACAACTTAGACATTGTAATCTGCTTCTTACAACTCAGACATCGTAATCTGCAACTTACAACTCAGACATTGTAATCTGCTACTTACAACTCAGACATTGTAATCTGCAACTTACAACTCAGTCAGCAAAGCAAGTACAAAAATGTAACTATCTGAGAAAGGATTTAACATCCAGGAATTGTGTCACAGAAATCTGAAGATGCAATTGTATAGAACAAAAGATTCCTTGCAAAACAAAATATGAAGATTATTTATACTATTTACAATGATCAGACTGTTGTTCTCATCTTTATTGCCATATTCATGATGTTTCGGCCATTGTACACTTCAGCTTTCTTCAGGTGATATTAGTTGGAATTTGGAACTGAACTCATTATTTAATCGATGAGGGTAGATTGTTCTAATTCATTGTGCCATGCCTTTTCTGGATATCTCAATTTCAGTTAATTCCTTTTGGTAGCTCAACTCTCAGAGTTTTGGTTCCCTCTGCTGTGACCAGGTACAAAACTCACAACTATTTTGGTCAAATCATGTTTAGGGGCCCTCAACCAATGCTTTTTTCAATTAGTTGTGAGTATAACAATAAAGATGAGAACAACAATCTGGACAATGTAAATAGTGTAAATAGTTACAATACCACATCTCAGAAATATAGACAGATCCTGAAGAAGACCAGAGGGTACAACGGCCGAAACGTTGTGAATATAACAATACAGATGAGAACAAGAGTCTGAACAATGTAAATAGTTACAATACCTCATCTCAGAAATGTATACAAAATCTTAAGAAACAGGAAAATTTCATTAGAAAAAAAGAAGATTACTCAGTCACTATGTGATATCAGTCATCGTATATAGCAGTGAAATGAGCCCGATGATATGGTGTAATGCTTAGCAAAGTTGTCTCACTAGATCAATTACTGTGTAGTGAATTTGTTCCTCACTGGGTGCTTCATACTTTCGGCCTTGTGCCATATCTAAGCTATGCTTAGTAAATTGCTATATAGCAGTGGATATTGGAAAATTTCTTCACTGAAAGAAAAGAGAAGACTTAATTCAACAGAGATGTGGCTCTACAGAAGGATGCTGAGAATATCATGCATGGAACATGTCAGCCAGCAACAAGAATGCTTTAAGGAAAATGTGAAGAAAAAGGCTATGTGTGTGTAGAAACACTATAATCTTAACTTATCTTCCTCACATATTACCATAAACTATGCTTCTTACTTTGTAACTCTCTACTTTGAGTGGCTCATTGTGCAGCATTGGTTCCAATCCCTCACAGGGAAAGACTGCAAAAAAGACTTTCCCCTCCACCTTTTTATAGGCAGAAGCACACAAATTCATGCTGAGATTTGTTCCTAGACAAAAAAGTAGGCCAGTTCTTGGTTTTATCTGATGCAGTCCCAGTCTGTCATGCCTTGAATTCAGAACACTATGTTCGCTTATCGAAATTTTCTTTTGTGTGTCAACCCAGTTCTCAGATTATGGACTTTTTGCCATATTACTGTTGCTTTGCCTTATTACTATTAATTTGCATTTCATATATTGTTTGCTTGTTTTAAATTAGATTTTGACCTGTTCTTTTCTTTTTCCTGTTATTGCAAATATTCTCAATTGTGTTTATTGGGCTGTTCTGCCATTTGCATGTAATCATGGCCAATCACTCTACATACACGATGGACATCATTGTAAAAAGAAAACTCATGGCCAATCACACTACATACATAATGGATATCATTGTAAAAAATAACTGCATGGTCAATCACTCTATATACAGGAGGATAGACATCATTGTAAAGAAAAAACCTCATCACTAATCACTCGACATACAGGATGGACACTTTATCCCCGAGGTGGTAACAGCTGAAGGTCTTTCTTTGAACAATTAAAGTAAAGGTAAACCAGGAATATTGTGAATTTTAGACTGACCTTTGTCCGATATAAAACTGTAAAAACTCTCAGATGGGGTAAGAACTGGACCACTAGAAGTCCTAACAAGATATATTATTGATGGGCAGGATCTTAACAACTTAAAATATGTAAATGACCATATTGATGATAGACAAAGAAAGAAAACTGCTGGATTTCCTAAACAAAGTAGTAAAGGAAAGGAGGAAAAAAAGAACCAAGTAGCAAGTGTAAGAAAGTCAAAGATATGGCCATTAGCAAGAGTAACATTCCGAGATTTGAACTATGAATTGGAGACATCAAAACCAAGCAATTAGTGGAATTTAATCATTTAACTCCCAAGCAAAGTGATAATGTCACTAGTCGCTAAGATGCTGGGGGTTACAGATATAGCAACAATATTCAATCACAATAATAGATTTAGAAATGTATAAGATGAATTCAGACAAGAAAAATTGTCTGGCATGATCCTGTGAAGCAACATTTTTAGCAGTAGACCTAGCGATTCCTTATAACTACTCCATTTTATGTCAGTAAGAAAGGGTACAATGTGTTGCCCTCCTTGAGGTTAGCATCAGCCATATGCTGATAGAGGACAAAAAAAGACTCTTTAGGATGATTAAAACAGAGAAGTTTAGTTTTGGAGGTGTTAAAATTAACAAGCCATTTCTTGCCCCAGTTAACAACAAATTTGAGGTCATTTTTAATATCTGCTGCCTCTAAGATGTACCATTTAGACAGTCAGATGGCAAATAGTATTATTGGCATAGATACTGAGACAAGAACTGATAACATTAGGAATGTTACTGATAAAATTAGATAGGTCTTAGGAAAATATATTCAATGTGACTGAATACTTTTCTTTCATTAACCATAATGACATGCAGGTTTCAAGCTATATAGCAATAGGGTATAGAGAAGAGAGTTTTGAATTCATACTTTCTTTAAAGGCCAATCCCTCTACTTTACATAATTAATTAATTCAGTAAAACAGATATTATCGCCTGTTGGCAGAAATGTTCTCACTATTCCTTCCCAAAAATATCCCCAAATGATAATGGTTGTGAATTATCAATATAATTATGGCTGAATATTATCATATATACATAAATATATATATACAAAGAAATAATCACACATAGAATCAATCAGAAGTATTATTTTATAGTATAGTATTTTATGTTTATAAATATATATATATATAGGTTGATTATATTAGTGGTCAATATATATATATATATATATATATATATATATATATATAAATAAATTTACAAGAGGATAGGATCCAGGTAGAACTCAATGTCCAGGACACAGTAAGAATATAATATAAAAGGCTCAAACACTAATATTCCATGGTTATAATTTATTCCATTGGAATTGTAATCACGATCCAAATCATCAGACCTACAAATATTTTCTGATTTCTTTTTGAATTTGTAGGTTTGATGAATTGGATTGTGATTATGATTCCAATGTAATAAATTATAAGCATGGAATATTAGTGTTTGAGCTTTTTATATATATATATATATATATATATATATATATAGTTAAATTCCCAGGTCATTTGATACATATATATATATATATATATATATATATATATATATATATGTGTGTGTGTGTGTGTGTGTACATACTTTGTGTTATCCTTTTATCAAAACATCAAAGAAAGTTGAAAGAAAAATATAACAGGGAGAGAAGAAATATATTCAACATCAAAAGCAGATTTTCAATTTTGTTTTGATTTCTTTTTTTGCAGCATTTCCTACTGTCTACAGATCACTGGTATTTTTATTATTAGGGCTATATATATATATATATATATATATATATATATATATATATATATATATATATATATATATATATATATATATATATATATATGTATTGAAGCACAGATAAATAGAAACATAGACAGATAGATATTAACACTTACATAGGAACAGACACAGATAGATACATAGATATGAACAGATTCAGATAAATAAACAGATTGATCAATGCCAGAATTAAATTATATAAGAGCCTAGATAGATAAATATATATCTAAAAGCTGAGATAGATATATTTCAGTAGACTGAAATAGATAGATATGAGTGTTGTTCAAAAAGTTCTAAGCCTCACCCAGAAGGAGTTAGAGAAACAAGACAATTTTTCACTATTTTTCGATATTGCCCCCTTTGACATAAATCCACTTGATTCAATGATACATAAGCATTGGAATCCCATCACAGAAGAAGTTGGCATCCTGGTTCTTCAAAAACTCCTCCACAGAATTTATGATCTCATCATTGTTTCCAAAATGGCAACCACGCAGGTGGGATTTGAGTTTAGAAAATAGGAAGAAGTCAGATGGAGCTAAGTCTGGTGAGTAAAGGGGATGGAATAGCAATTCAAAGCTACAGTTGGTTGTTTCAGTTACTGCAACCTGAGTAGTGTGAACAGGTGTGTTATCCTGGAGGAAGAGCACACCTTCTTTTTTTTTTTTTTAAGCGTTTCACCCCAAGCAAGGCGGAAAGCCACTAGGATGCAAGGGGTTCCAGAAAATTTGGAGCAAGATCAGATAGGAGTGATAGAAGAAAGGATGAGGAGAAGGGTAGTGGATAGATCAAGGCAACTGGAGATGATTGACATTACATTTGAATAGCTGGAGATTATAGCTCTCAGGGAAACAGGAATAAGGAAGGGAGTTCCACAGGCGAGAGGTGCGAGACATGAAGCTATTGGAGTAGAAGAGATGGCTACATTTAGGAGTTTCGACAGTGAAGGGGTGAGAGTGGGATGCCAGCCTTATAGGGCACTTGAACTCATGAAGTCTGGGAACCAGTGACTGTAGACAAGATGCCAGAACAGGGCCAATTATATTGCATATCTGCCTCTGGAGCCTATCAAGAACCCCTGCTAAAACAGAAGGGGCTCCAGACCATATATAGCAGCAATACTCAATGCAAGGAAGGAATTGTTGATTTGTAGATCTGGAGGATCGATTCGGGAGAAAATTTCCTGGCGCACACCGGAGCCAACTTTCTCAGATTCCCTTTGTGTTTTGACTCAATTGCTTCCTTCAGTTATCTTAATTTTGATGCATACTACTGTTCATTAATAGTTCCCCCCACCTTTTATAGGTAGTATATCAGGATTACACCTTCAGAATCCAAAAAAACCAAAGTCTTCACCTTGCCAACAGATGCTGCCTGCTTGAACTCTTTTAGGGATGTTAGAACCAGAGTGTTTCCACTGTTTGCTTTCAATCTTCAGGTTTGAAATAATGAACACAGGATTCATCTAGAGTTACTAATCTGCAGTAGAAATTCTAAGGGTCAGCCTGGAAGTGAGTCAGAAGTGTCCTGGGAATATCAATGATTTTAAGCTTTTACACTGGTGTCAGCATTCTTAGGACCCATCTTGTAGACAGCTTGTTCATCTCCAAGAACTCAGTTAATACAGTATAAACCAAACCAGAACTAATGCCAATGGAGTTAGCTATCTGCTGGACAGTAAGTTGTCTGTCATCTAAAATCATACAGAGAATGGCATGAATTTGTTCATCAGTGGTTGAGATTTTTGGATGACCTGACCAAGGGTCATCTGTGCTGTTCTTGCCTCAATTGAATTCCACAGCCCACTTCTTCACAGTTGTATAAGAAGGGGAGTGTCCTCAGTGTGTGTCTGTACCATATCCTTGTGGATTTCTTTGGGTGTCATACCTTTCTTTTGCGGGTACTTTATGACTGCTCGTGGCACTGTTTTGTCCATTTTTAGATTTGTCGTACACCTTTCACATTTGTATGGGTCACACCTGCACAGAAATTAGGACAGAAATCTTAATTCATTTTTCTAGTTTTATAAGAAGTGGTAATGTTGCCACAACAAAAATGCTTAGCTATGGCTCTTCTGGGTGAAGCGTAGAACTTTTTGAACAACTCTCATAGATAGATACAATGATAGATAGATTTGAATGTAGATAGAGATGAACAGATATATATATATATATATATATATATATATATATATATATATATATATATATATATATATCAAATATGTAGTGCAGTTCAATTTATATTACAATGAATCATTCATACAAAAAGTAAATTAGTAAAGTTACTGATATAAAATGGCAAAATCTACCAATCACTTCATGAATGTTATGATCCTTGTTTTTTTTTAAATTATAAGTTGTATAAAGTCTTTCTTAAATACGCAAGTATTTTTGAGTGTACGTTCAGTCATCTTCAGGCATGGAAATCATTTTGTTTTTGGTAAAATTCAGGTAGCATCCAAGACAAAAAAATATAATGCTAATTGAAATATTTTTTTTTTGAAATGTGTTATTGATAACGGATACAAACTAAGGTTGAATTTTTTTTAAATTTAAGAGAGTGTGTATTTTACTAATATGGTAATTTGAGAATTTTTTTGTTGTAGGAGTTTATCAGTCAATGTGGCATGAACTAAATTGTTCAATAAATAGAGTAATGTCTCAGTTGTTATCCTGAAAATTTGCATGTCAGATCAGTTCTTTTAAAATCAAATATGTAGTGTAGATCAATTTATATTACAATTTATATTACTATTTAGTTTACGCCACATTGACTGATAAACTCCTACAACAAAAAATTCTCAAATTGCCATATTAGTAAAAAATGCCCTCACTTAAATTTTCAAAAAAATTTAACCTTAGCATTGTGACTACACACTCCAAAAGTTTGTATCTGTTATCATTTTAAAAAAAAACTTATTTTGATTCGCATTATATTTTTTCATCTTGGACGGTACCAAAAATCAAATAATATCTATGACTGAAGATGACTGAATGTACAGTCGAAAGTACTTGCATATTTAAGAAAAACCTTATATAGCTTATAATTTTAAAAAACAAGGATCATAACATTCATTAAGTGATTAGTAGGTTATTGTCATCTTTAAAATTTTGTTAGCGCAGGGATTTCGCCATTTTATATCATTAACTTTACTAATCTACTTTTGTATGAATGATTCATTGTAATATATATATATATATATATATATATATATATATATATATATATATATTGATAGATAGATAGATAGATAGTTCATGTTTAACATCCATGATAAACTATCACCAGCTATTGAAGATGTAAATATCATCAAGGAAGTAAACAGTTATATGTTCCTTGGAAAGAAGATTGCACAATATAGTGCACTATTTTCAGAGGTCAAAAGGAGGATTGTTTTTGGTTGGATGACTTTTTGAAAAGTTTATAGCATCATGAGAAGTCTCAAGTAAACAATCGAAGCCAAGAGAAAGTTTTTTAATGGATATGATCTGCTGTAGATATACTTACAGAAATGAAACATGGGCACTCAACACCACCACTTCTTTGTTTTACGTTGGTTCAACATAAAATGGAGTAAATCGTGCTCAGCATCATCTTATGTGACGGAAAGAGCAACACCTGAATTTGACAACAGACTGGAATGAAGGACATAATCAAAACAATCAAGGGGGGGGGGGGCAAACAGATGAGGTGGCCGTGTCTCTTAGCTCAGTGACAACAGATTGACTATTAGAGTGACAGAGAGGGGGAACAAAGGTAGGGTAAACAAACTAGAAGGTAGCTAAAGGCAAGATAGCACAATGACCTGACCTGACACCTCAGCCCCTCATGGCCCAGAATGTCCAGGGACTGGAAATGGTGGAGGTCAATCAGGGAGAGGAGAAGTGCAAAGACAATGAATTTGATTTTGTTCTTTTTCTATGGTTTATCAACCCATTGAAAGTTATTTAAAGCCAAAAAATATTTTTAGATTGTAAGAACTTTTGGGAGTGGATGGGGAGATGATAATGGTTTCATAATACAAGACTTACTAATTAACCCATATTGGGGGAAGAAGTGGATTCATACCTTTCCAAAGGGTATTTGCATCTTAGTTAATATAACAAACCCAACAGGAATTGGAAACTGATTATCCAATTAACAATTCTGAGCCATTATCCATTTATACCACCCAGACACCCACGCTTACAGCATCTTGTATTCCCAAGCTGGCACTTATCTAGATACTGGCCAGGCTCAATTTTGGTTAATTTTGGTGGTGGTACAGGAATCAGTGTTTCAATGTGATATAGCTGTAAGCTCCTGGATTTGGATCTGGAGACAGATAGATAGATAGATAGATAGATAGATAGATAGATAGATAGAAACTGTGATAGATAGATAGATAGATAGATAGATAGATAGATAGATAGATAGATAGATAGATAGAAACTGTGATAGATAGATAGATAGATAGATAGATAGATAGATAGATAGAAACTGAGATAGATAGATAGATAGATAGATAGATAGATAGATAGATAGATAGATAGATATAAACATACTGAGATAAATATGAATAGACAGATAGATAAAGAGATTGAAATGCAGATAGATATGAACACACTGATATAGATAGATAAATAGATTTTAATGGACTCTGATAGAGATGAACAGATTGAGTATGTAGGATTGAGTATATATATATATATATATATATATATATATAAATATATAGATAGATATATATGAAGGAACTGAGACAGATTGAAATATATGCCAATATAGAATTCATTTCTGTATTCAACTGATAAAAAATGAAACCGTAAACTCAGTTATATCAAACCTTTTTTCAAGCAGCACTTGGGGCATAATACTTGTAAAGTCCATGATACCCCCTATGTTGCTGTAAATATTTCTGCCACCCTACAACAAGTTTACAGTAAATTCTGAGCTATGACAACATTAATCTTTCATTGCTGTCAGTTCTTTTGCAAGACAAGAGAGAATATCATCCAAGAAGGTGTATTTCTTTCTTTTTTTTTTATTTCATTCCCTGCCGAGATGATCTTTACATTTGAGATTTGCCCAAAGCAATTTGGGGATTTTTGTCATGAGAACAATTTTGTTGCCGTGGCAACATATTGATTCTACTCCACTTTTAATGATGCGATTTTTTGTTCATTGAAGAGAAGCAGGTAATAAGACAACAGATTGTCTGCTATCAAGCAGTATATGTGTACACACACACTGCCACATACAAATCAAGCAGTATATATGTACACACACACTCCCACACACAAATATATAAGTATGGTTTTAGAGAGACAATAGGAAAGAGAGTGTGAGTAGAATTTATATGTATATGCAGGTACCTAAATTTATAGTGGGATATATATGTATATATATATATATATATATATATATATATATAGTAATTATACACACACACACACATATATATATATATATATATATATATATATATATATATATATATATATATATATATACACATGTATGTAGTAATTATACAATATGGTAATCTGTATAGAATTTCCAGGAGGATATAGATCCAGGGAGAGCTCTATGTCAAGAGACAGAGCAAAATTATTATTAATTATAGAATATCAAACACTTAAAATTCCATAGGTAATAATTTTTATGATGAGTCCCAGATAGGACGAAATGGCCGTCCAGTGCTTTCTGCATTCTGTTGAGGATTCTTCTAGACTCATTGCTATAAGCCTAAATCCCCAAAATTATATATATATATATATATATATTGATAATATTAGTGGTTAATATACACATACATATATATACATATATTTAAAACACACAAATATATATACATATATACATACACATCCATATATATATATAGATATGTAAAAAAATTCCTAGAGGATAGAATCCAGGTAGAACTCAATGTCCAGGACAGAGTAAAGGCTTAAACACTAGTACTCCAAGGTCATAATTTATTACATTGGAATCGTAAATATGATCAATTCATCAATTTTGAATTTGTAGGTCTGATGAATTGGATCATATTTACAAATCCAATATAATAAATTATGATCTTGGAGTACTAGTGTTTAAGCCTTTTTTATATATATATATATATATATATATATATATATATTATAAATTAATTGATTTAAAATATGTTTTTCCTTGCTACATAGTTCTAACCATGTTTCAAAAATGGAAGCTAAAAGCTTCAAATTTAATTTTGTAATTAAATTAAAGACATTAGTTCCATTTCATCCTCAAGTGAATAATAAAAGTTTACTAAATCAGAGAAATGAATTAGCTATTTTTGCCGTCATTGTCATAAAATTTACTTAAATAATATTTAAATATAAATTTAAAAAAAAATTGTGACCTGGTAATACACATACTTATACTTGATGTGAAAATAATTTTACATACTGTAAGTAATTCTAATACATTTACTTATTTTAAAAAGAAATATAGTATATTAAAAAATAAAAGTGAAAATATTTTTTAAAATCGTAGTTAAATAAAACATATTCTAACCTAAACACCTGCAAAAAATCTTTAAGTATACAAATAGAAAAAAATGCCGTAAGAATTTTTGCCATTAACAATAAAATTTAAAAAAAAAATCCAGACGACATGCATTTAACGGATGTCAGAATTCGTTGAAAAATACATCCCTACCCCTACCTAAACGAAAACCCTTCTTCAAACGTAACTAATAACTGATACATCAAAATACAGTGATAATAAACCCGCAACCACCCCTTGTCTGGATGAATGGATTTCTCTGTATCCTTGGAAACGTGAATTTTAAATTTTTGCAGTGCTTTTAAAACCAAGTAATTTTAAAAATAAGCTATTCAAAAATTCAGTTGAGGATGAAATGAAACTAATGTCTTTAATTTAATTACAAAATTAAATTCGAAACTTTTAGCTTCCATTTTTGAAACACAGAACCGTGTAGCGAAGAAAAAACATATTTTAAATCAACTAATTTATAATATTAATGCTCTGTAAATTTACATTGAGCACTATTTTGTAAAAATAAAAATATCTATAAGAACACTGGATTTATATATCTTACTGTTCTTTCTTTTTATTTATATATAGATATATATATATATATATATATATATATATATATATATATATGTATGTATATTGACCACTAATATTATCAATCTATATATATATAGATAGTTAAGCAGCAATTTTTCATTAATGCATGTTTCATTAAATAATAATAATGGCTTGTGTAAGCCGAAAGATTAGATTAGATTTAAACATGTATCAATATGGTGTTTTCCTTTTGTCTTTCAATGATAATGTGATTAAGCTTATCAGATAATATGAAAGGAACTTACTTAAAATAGACAAAACTTGTCTATATTATTTAATGAAACATCCATTAATATATATATATATATATATATATTGCAAAATAAATCATACAAAATTTAAGCATAGTACTAGATTGCCAGTTAGGTCCCATCATTTTAATGTTTTTAAGTGTAGCCATATGTTCTATTCTAATAGTTTCTTCTGTCACTTCTCAGCTGTGGAACTCTCTTCCAACTTCCTACTTTCCTGTCAACAATGATTTAAATGCAACATATATCATCATTTTCTGTCTCCTTGATTCCTGTTTTTTTATCAACCTCTCTCTTTAATAAAGTTTTTTTCTCAGATTCTTTCACAGTCAGTAACCTCTGGCATCTTAGTGGTGATTGATTGTGGTGAAATGATAAAAAAATGTTTATTCTAAGTTTTAATGGCCAAATGCAACTCAGAGAAGTTGCAAGCTGAAACACTAGAAAGGGGTTCTGAGATCACATGAAGGACCAAGATTAAATGTTGCATCTAATTAACCTCCAGATTATTGTGCTAACCATCTTGCCATATAAATAAACATAACAAAAAGATACAAAAATTATTGAAGTTCAAGCAGCTTTCTGTCTATGTATATACTAATCTTAAAGATTTTATTTTGTGTGCGTTTAGCCATTCTTATTAATTTCAGTGATCTTAAAACAGTTGAAGCCACATATAACTTTTGGTTCAATTGGTAGAGTCTTTGTAAAAATTCAGAATAGTGTGGGATCCTGGACAGCATCATGGCTGAGCCAAACAGATAAAACTTTATTAGGTGACATGAATACAAATAAAAATTCTTAAAGATTTATTTATTATTAATATATTCCAGTCTGTTCATATATAGCAAGTATCTATATAGAGAAGTTGGTTCAAAAATATATATATATATATATATATATATATATATAAATTTATATTCAGTCATCCAAACAAGATCTGTTTGTTCATTGTGTCTAAGTTTCATACAATGAAGCAATCTTCAGACCATCTGCATTAACCATTATACATGATGTCACTTTGGGCTGATTCAAAATTTCATATCTGCATACAATACCAGGATGTAGCCAATGGAATCTGACCTACAACACTGGCAGCACATGGTTCTTGATAATGACTGATAGATTGATTGATTGAATTAGTATTTACAAGTTATCAATCACTTACAGGTTATTCAAAGTCAGAAAATATTTTTTAGATTAAAACTTTTTAGTGATAAAAATGATTTTACTGATACAAATCCTACTGATTAACCCATAGCTGGTGGGGGAAGAGTTGGATTCCTACCTTTCTCAAGGGTATTTATGTGTAAGTGAATATAATGAACTCAACTGGAATTGGAACTTGGCTCTTGGATTTCTAATTCTAAACCATTGTCCATTTCACCACCCACACATCTAAACTTACAGCACCTTTTATTCCCAAGCGGTTACCCATTTATGTACTGACCAGGCTCAACATTGCTTAACTTTAGTGTTTCAACATTATACAGCTGTAAACCTTGATAACAACTGAGGCAGTTGAAAATACTTGAAAAAATATCAGAATAAACATAAGGTGAGTTTCTATCCTGATATCATGATCAAAACTCCTGCAACCCATGAGGGTCTTAGGGACATCACACGTACTGCAGCTGCAGTAGAAGGATATAGAACCCAATCTGTCCTGGTATTTATCCATAGCTGGGGAGTAGAAGAGATGTATTTATACCTTTCCCAAGGGTAGTAGTAATGAACTTGACTAGAATTTGAACTCAGATCTCCAATTCCTCAACCCGAGCCACAATCCATTACTCCACCATACCTAACCCTAACCCTGATCTTATATAAAAGATGCAATAAAAAATTAAGCAGAGCAAACTTGTTGTTTTCAGTTATTTCCCTTTTAGTAATTCAATTCTCCAGAGTAGTTTTTGCGGCCAGGTATTGAACTCACAACTCTTTGGATCAAGTCACTGGATTACTTCAATGTGCCCCCAAGGACACGTGGCTCAGTGGATAAAAGCGTTGGTTGAAGTAATCTGGTGACTTGACCCAAAGAGTTGTGAGTTCAATGTAAAAGGGAAATAACTAAAACTGAACTATCCGGAAGAGGCATGGTATGTGGAACTAGAACAATCTATCTTAGTGTATCAAATAAAGGGTTTGGTTTGAAATTCCAATCAACCGAAGAAGGCTGGAGCATACAACAGTCGAAATGTGAATATGTCAACAAAGATTAGGACAACAGTCCATACAATGTACATAGTATAAATAATTACAACTGAATGGTGAGTGTGATCCATACTTTCAGCATTGTGCTGCATCTAAGCTAAGCTTAGAAAATCACCTTATTTTCTTATCCTCTGGTATCCGAGAGGATATAAAGGCTACTTGGTGGTACCCAACTCTTCGCTGATGTTTGCTTCATAGTGAGGCTTTTCTGTGTCTGATTATTTGGGATTAGATTTTAACTTTATTTGACATCAGTTTCCTTACAGAATATTTCTAGATTATTTAGCAGGTGTGTATCTTAATAATGTGAGGTAACTTTTTTTTTCTTAATAATATAAGGTAACTTTTATTTCTTGATAATGTGAGGTAACTTTTTTCTTTGCACCTTGTGCCCTGTTTTTAGGCAGCAAATGTTCTCTAAGGCCAGTACAATTAAAAACGAGAGATATTTTGTGTTGATCAGTTTTAATGATCAACTTTTCCAAGTTATGAATAATCCTTCTCAGACAAGGAGGAAATTCCATCATAAATTGTCTCCAGTTCATTTTGAAAGAAATATACAGAAAGTATTGTCCGAGCATTTGACTTTCTTAAGAGAATTTCCTCTTTGTCTGAAAAGGATTATGCTTGGAAAAGTTGATCATTAAAAATGAGCAACACAAATGTTTGTTATTTTTAACATATATATAGAAATATATATATATATATATGAAATGGACAAAATCCGACAATTATTTTAAGACATTTTTATGTTTATACATTCTTTTTATAGATACAAATATTTAAGTAAATGCTCTGTTTTATAATAAACAGTATTAATAACATTTACCGGCCTGAATGTCCAAGAAAATATTCATTCTCTGACAGGAATTGAACCTGTATCCTATACAAAACCGTCATTTAGCCTGATGTGCCTTAACCAATTGAGCCAAGGAGAATCGTCTGATGGACAAGGTTGATTTTACTGCTTTTAAACTTCAATCTTCCATGAATCTTTTACGTACATTCATATCTGCTCAAAGCGTATCCAAATGAAAAAAAATGATGTCACACATTATGAAATGGACAAAGTCTGACAATTATTTTAAGACATTTTTATCTCATTTTTTCATAGTATTTTTGTTCAGGTTAGGTTTCAACTGTTTTATGTATATAGCTTCAAGAATTTTTAGTTTTTGTTTATTGTTTTCATATTTAAGTATAGTTGTGTTTTTCAATAATAATAATGTTTATTTAATGAAACATATATATATATATATATATATACATACATATATATATATATATATATATATATATATATATATATATATATATATATATATATATATATGATTAGTTGATAGATGTGAGTTTGTGACCCTGGGTTTTCACGCTTTAGCGATCGTCAGACAAACTCTGACGATCGTTAAAGCGTGAAACCCAGGGTCACAAACTCACATCTCTCCAACCAAATATGTTAGCTCTATCTCTGATATTGAGCGCTTTCTAATAAGTACCGCACATATAATATATAAATAATTATACATATATATATTTATTTATATTTATATACACTTTTCACACACACACACACACACACACACACACACACACACACACACACACACACACACATATATATATATATATTGTATGGGGATTTATAACTCTAAATAATTATAAAAGCCCTAACATTTATATATACAAAAATACTGATGAAAATGTGAAAGAGCAAGATGTAGAAACAACAAAATGAGTATCATTTATTATCTAGTTGTGATGTGGTGTTAGAGACATGAGCGAAAGTAAAATTGTGAGTTTGGTGTCAAATGTAAATAAATATGGATTGGAATTCAACAGAATGATAAGACAAAGAAGAAGGAAACTGCATACAGTCTTTCTCGTATGTTATTTTCTAGATGTGTGTAATGAGTTTCCAGATAGTTTGGTTGGGAAAATACAAAAAGTGTTTGGGGTTTTCTTACCTCAAATTTTCGTTGTGTGCTAAAAGATAAATGTCGCTATTATGACCTGAAAAGGAGACAAAATTTTCATTGATGTATGTGTTAATGACCTGTTCGTGTGTGCTGCTTGTCTGACAGGTTAAATGCGATGTATTTGTATGTATAGAGGTGAAAAGTGGGATTGATTCTCACTGGTTTAGAATGAGTGAATTATTGATAATTATAATTATTTTATTATAATTATTTTTGACACCATAATTATTAATTATTTTTTATGGACACTACATTACGACAGTATAATTAATTTTTTATTTATGTATTTCTTAATGAACACGACAATATATTTTTAAACAACATGAATTCATTTAAACCAGTTTTATTAATATTAACTGATAAGCTTTGCATTTTTAAATTATGTTTTATTTATTGTAGTTTGTATATAAGTTGTCACACATCTAGATCAAATTTGTGGATAAACTTTTCAAAGTTTTTGTTAAAATAGTTTTGTCCATCTCTGGTCCTTATCATATTAATGCCATTTGTAAGCATTGTGAAAAGTTTTGATTAACTTCATTCGGATATTTTTAGGAATATTATATTTCTGATTTAATTTATTTATTGGTCACATTATAAAGAAACATTTATCAACAATGATTTCCCCAACTATGTCACCGATGAGCAAATAAAATTAGCTTTAAAGAATCTTAGAAAAAATAGTGCAAGCAATCATCATGGCATAACCAACAAAAAAAAACATTAACTTATTCTGTCATGATGAGATTCACTCTCACTATGAGGGTCATTCAAAAAGTTCTAAGCCTCACCCATAAAGAACAAACTGTTGTGGTACGATCCACCTAATTTACATAGTGGAGTACTGACCATATAAAAATGGGTTGGTACAGGGATAGCAGAGAAGATCACCCTTGTTCAGGTCGTCCCAAATCCTCAACCACTGATGAATAAGTTGATGCCATTCACTGTATCGTTTTATATGACAGACATCTTACTGTCAAGCCATTAGCTAATTTTATGGGAATTAGTTCTGGTTTTGTCCACACTGTTTTAACTGAAATCTTGGAAAGGAGCAAGCTGTCCACAAGATGAGACCCAACAATGCTGACATCAGAACAGAAACTGAAAATGGTTGACATTTCCAGTTTGATGTCAAAGGGGATTATATTGAAAAATAGTGAAAAATTTTCTTGTTATTCCAACTCCTTCTGGGTGAGGGTTATAACTTTTGAATGACCCAAGTATAAACATGATAAAAAAGCCATTAAAATATAATTTGCTGGTATATATCACCTAATAATTGCAATAAATATCTTGGATTTATTATTTACTCTATATGTGTATGTGTATGTGTGAGAGAGTTTCACTTAAGGTCTGAAAGGAGCTTACTTCCTAAAAGACATTTGAAGTAAGGAGCCTCATTATGAATACAACAGTTTGTGATGACTGGAGAAAACTCAGGATCTGCTCTGTGAGAAGAAACTGTCACTAGGTTAGTTCTAGGGGCATGGAATGTTTTGGAGGTATGGAATTGATGAGATTTGTTTTGGAGGTATGGATTGTTTTGGAGGTATGGAATTGATGAGCTTTTTTTGGAGGTATGCAATATATTGGAGGTATGAAATGTTTTGGAGGTATGGAACTGAAGATCTTGGTTTACGTGGTATGGAATGTCTTAGAGGTATGAAATTGATGAGTTTTGTTTTGGAGGTATGGAATGTTTTGGAGGTATGGAATTGATGGGATTGGTTTTGGTGGAATTCAATGTTACAAGCCATTTCTCCCCGCCCATTCGGTTGTTTCAGAGGAGAGATCAGCAATGAAAATTGCAATATGAGCTCTGGTAAAAACATGCAATGATAACAGCAAAAATTGCAATATGAACATTGGTGAAAAATGGTTGCTGAAGACATTAGGTTTATAATACCTAGAAATTCATACACAGATGTCCACATGGAACAGAGTATAAAGTCGTTGGTTAGATCCAGTGACAGGACCCAAAAAGTGTGAGTTCTATACCTGGTTAAAGAGGTGGAGAACTTGGAGAGGTTGAATTAACATGAGATAACTGATAACTGACGTCCATTAGACACGGCATGTGGAACTAGAACAGTCTACCCCTGTGAGCAAAATAAAGGGTTCAGTTCGACATTCCAACCACCTGAAGAAGGCCGGAACGTACAATGGCCGAACTGTTGTAATAAATATGGCGACAAAAATTAGGACAATAGTCTGAATAATGTAAATAGTGTACATAATACCTCTTCTCTGAAACATAGACAGATACTGCTGTTACAACTGAGAATTCGACATTCTACAATAATCTATGCCATATTAAAATACTAAAAATAGAAAATGAGATCAAGCGATGTAATGTAATGCATCTTTTTTACTCTGCCGAATGTTTTGATTGTAAAATTTGAATAAAAACTGAGAAGGATATAAAAAGGAAGGGTTATATATATAACGGGGGAATTATATATATATATATATATATATATATATATATATATATATATAATATATATTATATATATATATATATATATATATATATATATATATATATATATATATATAACGGGGAATTATATATATATATATATATATATATATATATATATATATATATATATATATAAGGAAATAATATACAGATTATAATTTATTATAGAAATTAATTTATTAATAATAAATAATATTAATTTTAAATATTAATAAAATAAAATATCAATATAAATTAATTAATATAGTAATAGAAAAGACATTGTCAAAAGCATTGATCTTCAACTATCATTGATATCAATAGAGATGAATATAAAAAAAAACTGGCTGAATATCATTAACCACAGGAATGTAAATTAGCGTCCCTTTTACTTTATCGGATGTTTAGATAGTAAAAGTTGAATAAAAACTAAGATGGATATATAAAGGAAGGGTTATATATATAACGGGGAATTATATAAAGATTATAATTTATTATAGAAATTAATTTAATATATTAATAATAAATAATAATATCAATTTTAAATATTAATAAAATGAAATGTTAATATAAATTAATTAATGCAGTAATAGACTCGACATTGTGGAAAGGCGGGTGATCTTCGACTATTATTGAAATCGATACAGACGAATATTAAAAAAAAACTCATAGAGGAGCATCAATCATTGAATAAATGTGTACGTTTTAAAAATTTATTAATTACTCACATATATTAAAATGGTTTATTATGAGTTATTTTACTAGTGTATATAAATGTTCCATCGAATTTAATTGTTAAAGTTTATTTTTATTAAATTAGTTTTACTTCAAAATAAAGCATATGTATTTACTATTTCTATAATACAATTCTTAAACTTATCTATTAGTAAACGATAAAATAAGTTTTTTCATCGGATGGTTATCGGGGTTCACCAAAAAAAGAAAAACCCCAAAACAACAAAAAGCTAAGAGTAAAAGTGGTCCATGATTAGAAAAAAGGTAGAGAAGCTTTTTTTCTTTTTTATGTGAGATGACCTTCAGGACGTAGGCGATCATGGCTCTCCACTTCCTCCTATCCCTTGTAATTCTCAATAACTTTCGTCCCTCTACCTCCTCCCCCAGACCACGTTCTGTCATCCACTTACTTAAGCCCGCCAGGTATGGCATGCGTTGCTTTCCCTTGCCTCTCTTTCCCTCTATTTGACCTGTGACTATCAGATTCTCCAGGCCCTCTTTTCTCATTACGTGTTCCAGAAATTAAAATTGAGAAGAATATATAAAGGAAAGATTATATAAAGATTATAATTTATTATAGAAATTAATTTCATATATTAATAATAAATAAAGATTTGTTCAGTATATCTACAGTTTCTTCACATCTATCTATTTATCTATGTATCTATGTTAGAACATTCAAAGCCAGAGCCAGAATGCTCATCAATTGGCCAGAATAACTTGTGGGTGTAGTATTCTGAGAGTGATGGATTGCCTTTCAATACACTTTCCATTCCTGGGTTCCAGACCACATGCAAATGGATGTTAAGCCACTGAACTACATCCACTCCCGTGATGTCATTCCTCCCACTGCCTCTTAGAATCTAAGCTGCCATGTCTGTCCCTCTCTACTAAGAGATGAGTAAGAAAAAGAAATCATCCTTTTTGTCAACAACCATCTCTACAGAACTATGTGCTTTCCAAACTGTATTGCCTTTTTTCCCCATCATGTAATCCACACCTACAGCCAAATTGTGCCCTTACCAATTAGGTCACAGGTGAGCATCATGATAAGGCATGATAAGGTCAGTGTACTGTCATATACTCGACTCCCCCGTCGAATTCGACGTATGAGGGTCAAGCAGATCAGTTCCAAGTAAAACCGACAGACAGACAACAGCACATGAGATTTGATTATAGTGGTGAAGGTTTCGTGCAGGACCATCCACACTTTTTAAAGGGCCGAATACAGAGACCTGGTGCACTACATGCCACAGGGTCCCCAAATGACCCTCCGCAGGTTTTGAATTCAGAGTTGTCCTTCTCCTAGACCAGTTGCCATCCAAGGCTATAGAACACAGTCTGTCTTGCTATATACCCATAGCATGGAGGCACGTAGGAGTAATGGATAGCGGCTTGGATTGAGGAATCGGAGAGCCAAGTTCGAATTCCAATCGAATCCATTACATTCACTTGGGAAAGGAGTGAAGCCTCTTCTTCCCCCTCCAGCTATATATATATATATATATATATATATATATATATATATATATATATATACTCTCTGTCTTTTTTTTACAAATACTTTCATGGTAATTGCTCCGAGGAGCTGCATTCGCTGGTTCCCAGACTTCATGAATTCAAGCGCCCTACGAGACTGGCATCCCGCTCTCACCCTTTCACTGTCGAAACTCCTAAATGTAGCCGTCTCTTCTACACCAATAGCTTCATACCTCGCACCTCTCGCCTGTGGAACTCCCTCTCCGTTTCTTGTTTCCATGAGAGCTATAATCTCCAACTATTCAAATGTAATGTCAATCAACATCTCCAGTTGCCTTGATCTATCCACTATCTTTCTCCTCATTCTTTCCTCTATCACTCCCTATCTGATCTTGCTCCAAATCTTCTGCAACCCCTTGTGTCCTAGTGGCTTTCCAACTTGCTTGAGGTGAAACGCTTAATATATATATATATATATATATATATATATATATATATATATATATATATATATGCACTCATATTATCATTTTTAAAAGGTTTTGACAATTGTTCCTGAATTTAAAGAATGAAGCAATATACTAATTCCCCACTTTTTCAATAATTTGTCTTTCTAACCATTTTAAATGTCAACTTAGAAATTTCTCTTCTTTTCTCGTACATGGAATAAATTCACAAAACTAAAGTGTTTCTTACCAAACATTAAATAGACATTTTCTTTTTAAGCCGATAGAAATAACTGCATGTATCAACATTTTATGCTTTAAAAATATTTTGCTATTAAGAAGGTGCATGAAATTTGTGATTTCACTTTTTCATTATTTATTAGCTATCTATTTATATAAATGGAATCAAATTGATAGGTAATGTAATGTTTGACACAAGGCCACCAAAACGAGACAAATAGACCGAAAAAAAAGACTTAAGAGAATTAAACCAGAGTGTATATAGTAATTAACTTCGTTTATTTGAATCTGGCACAAGGTCACAAATATGGAGCACCTGGTAAGGATTGAATTTATGACTGCAAAAATGATTCTCAAAACTATGGTGTTAACCACTACTCCATGTCAAAGTAGAACATACCATTTATTAATTCTTTTTTTCTGTTTTTGCAGCTTTAATATTAACATATATAACAAATTCACAAGAAAAAAAAACAGGAAAAAATTGGTTGTGTTCAAGAATATTGCATCTTTGTGTATAGACGTAGCCCCCCTCCCACCCTGTTCAGAAAAGGGAACCTGTTTACTGTGTTTATATCTACCTATGTCTAGCTTGTTGAATATCGTGAAAATTAAACCTATATCTACACCCTTGTGCAAATTAATTGAAACAATTGTTTTAGTTTCCTTTCTTTCACCATACCGTCAGTTTTACACCCACTGGAGTGACAAAGTGTAATTGATTTCTATTTTTTCCACAGATTAAGTCATTTGCAGTAGTGTGCAGTAATATGAATCTATTTTCAGGTTGAATGATGAGGTTTGTTTGGTCTTGAAAAATATTGCATCATCCGTGATTGCATCAGATTTTTATCATGTACAGACACTATTGTCTCGACTGTTGATTAGTTGTCCTACTGCTATCCAACTTTGTGAGCCTTATACAAACCAAAATTATTTTGAGTTTTGTGCAAACCAAACTTTGTCTACGTGTCTACTTATTTGATTTTTTTGCACACCAGACCTATGTCTACCTTTTTGAACATCAGGCAAACCAAACCTATGTCTAACTTTCTATAGTTTATCAAAATGAGAGAATTTGGCATTAAATAACCTGGAAAAATTTGAAACAAATAAAATCAAAGCAAACCAGAAAAAGAGATCCTCTCCTTACATGTTGAAGATGTTGGTAAAATAGTCGGCTCATTCTATCTGCTCCAAGAAGTACCGAACTCTTGCTATGTTTTATCTTTACAAGAATCAGATTAGACCAAAAATAGTCATTTCTGTGTGGGAGCTGCTCAATTCTCAACTTCCAACCTTGATACATTTAAAAATAGTTTATGCTGTCTTGTAAGGAGGAGACTTATTCTTTTTTCTTCTGTCTCTTTCCTCACAGACTGTAAGGTTACCGCTATTTTCATTTTCAGTTGAGGTCCATTCTTTACTTCCAGCAGCTGAGACCACCACCTATGACAAACCATGCTTCTACGGAATCAATTACCTCATAATGACATAGGCAAAAGAGTCGAGCGACTACTAATAAGCCAGTTGGCACTGGGTACGGATGTAGAATTTCTACATCACAGACTAGAAGACATGACACTAATATGGCGTTGTTGATAGAATCTCTAACATCGTTGGATGAGCCAGACTTTGTGGAAATATGGATTCATTGTTTTACTGCCCAGGTGCTGACCAAGAAGTTAAACAACAGCAAAGGTGTAGGAGGAGAGAACTAGATTACGGATATCTTTATGGCTTCGACAGGATATGACAGCATCAAAAAGATCTGTCATGGCATATCACAGATAATTGGCAGATTTTAACTTTTCACAAATTTCAGACATTATAAAGAGAAATTTGTATCCAAAAAAGAATTGGTTATTTCTGAGAGAACAAAGTTTCTCACAATCAAACAAAAGTTGAATGAAACAATACAGTATTTACACAAGCTACGAGAGGTTTCCAGATTGTGTGAGTTTTAAAAACTTGGCACTGGAGAAATGCCCATCAAAGATGAGTTGATATAACTGAGATTAATTGAATTTATGTGTGATTCTTTGTAAAAACACAAAATCTTAGAATGGTTACTGAAATGTCATTTACAGTGATAAAAAGTATGAACAGGACAAGAAAAATGTCCAGCATGAGGACAAATATGCTGGAATTGTAAAAAGAAAAATTATTTCCAGTCTGTGGGCAAGCATAGAAGGAAAATAGAAAGGGTAGAAATTTTAACTAACCACAGGAAAATACAGCTGTATTTGACATACTTTGTATCGCAAATACAGCTGTATTTGAACGAACTTTTTATCTCAAATACAGCTGTACTTGACATACTTTGTATCACAAATACAGCTGTATTTGACATACTCTGTATAACAAATACAGCTGTATTTAACATACTTTGTATCACAAATACGGCTGTATTTGACATACTCTGTATAACAAATACAGCTGTATTTGACATACTTTGTATCACAAATGCAGCTGTATTTGGCATACTCTGTATCACAAATACAGCTGTATTTGACATACTTTGTATAGCAAATACAGCTGTATTTGACATAATTTGTATTACAACTGTATTTGCGATACAAAGTATGTCAAATACAGCTGTATTTGATATACTTTATATCACAAATACAGCTGTATTTGACATACTTTGTATCACAAATAAAGCTGTATTGACATAAAGAGAAAACTGCCAGAAAAAAATTAAATTGAATAACTTTTCTTATGCAAGTAGATACTGGGAGTGATGGCACACCAGTCCCAGTAAATATCTAAGAATGAATGTGAAAACCCGAATTAAAAAAAAAACATTGATTTAAATTAAGACAGTTCGATGGCTCTTTAATCAAAGGATTAGGTTGTTATGAAGAAACTCTTGAAATGAATACATTTTTCAAAATTATTCCCATCATGATACGGAAATGTGAAAAAAATATAGACATGTGTGTTTCGATGTCTTGAAAGTAGATGCAACCAAATTAATTAACAGTGTGAAGTTGTAAAGTAATGACACGGGGATGTTATAAAGGATACAAAGCAAGCATTTAATTAAAAGAAAATAGATGCACCTCTTAATTTGAGTCTCACAGATTGCTCATTCACATGCTAGCTTTAGTAGTTGCTAAACTAAAAACAATGGTGGAGCAAGGAATTTTAGAGCATGTTACACCTGGTGGTAGTAAATGAGTCTCACCCATTATTGTTTTACAAAAAACAGATGGAGATCTAAGAATATGTGGAGATGTAAAATAGGATTAAACCATACTCTCATTTGTTCCCTATTCCTAACATTGAAGCTGCTATTCATAAGTGGTCAGGGATGAAATACATTGCTAAAATTGACCTCAAATCTGCCTATAACCAGATATAAATTTATGAAAAATTTAAAGAGGTCAATACAATAGGCTTACTCAGATGGAAGCATATGTCTTATGGTTTAAAAACAGCAAGTACTATTTTTCAAAGACTCATTGAAAATGTACTAACTGTTGATGTTAAGAATATGATCATCTATCAAGACAATATGTATATTGGTGCTACCAGTAGAGAAGAACTAAAACCAAAAACGGATGATGTTTTAAAGAAATTAAAAAATGCTGGGATAAACATAGACAAGGATAAAATGTGTGCTAAATTTTGCCACAGTAACATATCTGAGACACCAGATTTCCAAAGACGGAATTTCACTAGACACGAATTTGATAAAGTAAATAACAGAGGTATCTACACCTACAAATAAAAAAGAATTGGAACCTTTTTTATTGTTAGCCAAATTTTATAGCCGATATTTACCAAAGTATAGTGAATCGATAGTGCCCTTTGTGGGGTTATGCAAAAAGAACAATGAATTTAAATGGACTCAATGGTAGAATACAACATTTGAAAATTTGAAGAAAGAACTCATAAAAAAGCCATTGTAAAAAATTTTGAGCTTAAAAAGGAGGTGCTTTTAACTACAGATGTAAGCAAGTGTGCCGTATCAGCGATTTTGTCTCATGGTCATCGTATAATGTACCTTTCTGGAAGCTTAACGTCAGCCGAGGTTAATTATTCACATATTGAAAAAGAAGTGTTAGATGTCATATGGAGTACAGATAGATCTTTCCAATTTTTATTAGGTAGGAAGTTTCCGTTTAAATCTGGCCATAAACCTTTAGAGTTTATTTTTAACCCCAGGAAGGAGTTACCTAAAGTTACATCTTTTACAATTTTAAGATGGGCCATAAAGCTCATGGCCCTTAACTTTGACATTGAATATGTGAAAGGAAAGACTATTCCACATGTAGATGCTCTATCAAGACTAAAGTTCAACATTGAACCATTAGAAAGATCAGGTAATTCAAAAGATGAAATATTGCATGGGATTGAAGCAGATTTATTACCTTTAGATCGTCTTGCATTTGAAATCTTACAGGGTCTGGGATTAAGCAAGATTGCATGTAGAATAAAAAGAAACAAATGGAGTGATTGTTCTAAGGCAGAGAGATCCTATGAAGAGATAAGACACAGGTTAACTATAGATGCAATGGAGATATTTTAATACCACCAGAGAGATTAAGAAAAGGGTACACCATTATGATGTTTGTTGTGGAATAACAACACAGAGACAATTAAAATTGGAAGTGTGGTGGCCTGGATATTTGCGTATTTACACCTCTTTTATTGTTACCATTTCTACTGCAAACGTCTACTTTGAGTAGCCCAGGTGTGACACTACTAGAAAGGTGCTAGTAAATTGAAAAACACTAAATTCCGATAGACTGAAGATATATCGATGACCAGACGAAGGAAAATAGAAGAAAAGGATATTTTTTTTATTGGAAAAAAAAACTAGAAGGTAATTAAATTTCTCATCCACTGAAGAAGTAAAACAAAGAGACCATTTGGTTTGGATTAGAACTGAGATTAAATGATGGGCTAATCTGGAGGTCAACTGACCTCCCGGAAAGAAATAGATAATATTTTTATGACCATTGAGTGACAGAGAGAAAGATGGACCTCTGGCCGCGAGTTCGGTTGATTGATAAGGATTAACTTTTAAAAGCAGATAGACTAGAGCTGAAGTGATCAATTCTACAATCAACTGAGCGGATGGAACTTGAATAAAGAATGGCTGGGGTAGACTATTACCTATTACTGTTCTTTTATGACATTCTCTTTGTGATACTTGCTCTTTCATTCATTTTCACAATTTCCAGTGTTCAACTCACACATTGTGGTGCTCATTTTGCTGACAACCAAATGGTTGTTGATCTTACAATAATAATTATCCCTTTCTTCTTACTCCCATCAACTACCTTATTTCTTTTTAAATAAAATAAAAATTATAAGTATGATATATTTCAATAGGTGAGAATGTTTTGTGACACTATTGGAAAGGTGCTAGTAAATTGAAAAAAAAAACCAACAAACTAGGAGACAGAAAAACACTAATTTCCGATAGACTGATGATATACCAATGACCAGACAAGGGAAAATGAAAGAAAAAGATATTGTTTTTTTTTATTGAAAAAGAACTAGAAGTTAATTAAATTTCTCATCCACTGGAGAAGTAAAACGAAGAGACCATTTAGTGTGGATTAGAACTGAGATTAAATGATGGGCTAATCTGGAGGTCAACTGACCTCCCGGAAAAAAATAGATAATATTTTTATGGCCATTGAGTGACAGAGAGGAAGATGGACCTCTGACCACGAGTTCGGTTGATTGATAAGGATTCACTTTTAGAATCAGACAGGTTTCTAGCAGAAAATAGATAAGAGAAGGATAATGACATTTCTCATCTGCTGAAACGTGTTAGAACTGCCCCCAAATCAAGGGGGGTTGTTCCCTTTTTGCCATTTGTTGACCACAGGGTTGATGATGGGATACAAATTATAAATTCCAGATGTGGAAATGACCACACTCAAAAAGCACAATAATAAAAGAATTTTGAACGATAATTAAAATTTGACTGTTGGGCTGGACCACATCTAGCACTTAGGGGACAGGTTTGGTCAGATGACCAAGGAGGAGAAGGCCCAGGTAGAATTTCAGGGAAGGACTTTCCACACCCCTCGGGCAATGATGGTGAGAGGCACTCACACAAAGCAAGAAGGAGATGGGTTTGATCAGGTGACCAAAAGGAGGAGAAGGCCTAGGTAGAATTCCAAGGAGAGAGAAGGGGACTTCCCATATTTAGACATTTGAAGGAGAGCTCTGATTGGTTGTTTGGGGAATATGGGCATTCCTGGATCATATCATGCCAACCCCAGCCCTTGCACAGAGGTCCATAAAAACAGAATGCCAAGATACTATGACAGAGAGACAGACTACAGCAGAGACTGCAGAGAGAGCAGAGAACCATTGTTTCACCTGATTTCATGTAATTTGCTGCCCTGAAGAAAAAGGCTACGACAAAAGCTTTGTTCCAGAGGTCTCACTCAAAATCATAACAGCAGGGTGTCATGATAATCGGGAAGGGTCGACAGTTATTGCATGGAATAATTGTACCATCAACTTTCTGACTGGATCAAACCAAGTCATCAATTCCAGTTGACTATTTGGACCAAGCCAATGTTGCGATCAATTAATCACAATGTTGGGTGAGACAAGACTTGGGCTGAAGTGATTAACTCTACAATCAGCCAAGGGGATCAAGCTTGAATACAGTGTGGCTGGAGTAGACGTCATACTGGGTATGACGATAAACTACATCCGACAACAAGCCCTCTGACTGGGACACTGGAGATTTTGAAGAGTGTGGAACCACTCCCTTAATTGCTGTTACTGCCTGACCCAGATGGTAGCACCTCTTGAGGGCCCAGCTATAGGCAAATAGTGAACCTCCAAACAAAAACAAAACCCCATGAAAGTGTAGGAATCATTTTTTATCCTAAAAATACCAGCAATACATTTTATCTGTAGTTGAAGCCATACAATTGTATTCATAATTATGCATAGAGGTTGATAAGCCGCTAAACAAAATCAACCCCACAAATCTACTTTGAGCGGCTCTCGGTGAATTTTAGTATAGAAGAAATTATTTGAAAATGTAGCACTTTTATCTGTTCTATTGAATACAAAGAAATGTGAAGAAACAGGAGGAAACGGGAAGCTACTTTTCAGAATTTAAGGAATTAAAACATTGAAACATGTCATTAAAACCAAAGGAAAAAGAAGCTGAACTGTTATGTGGTGTCTAATCTCTTGTACGGCAATGAATATTGGACAGTCTCACCAAAATTAAGAAAAGATGTAAGTTTCTTGCATTATTTACATTATTCGAACTGTTATCCTCATCTGCATTGCCATATTCACAACGTTTCAGGTGATTGGAATTTTGAAATGAACCCTTTATTTCGTCCACTGGGTTAGATTGTTCTAGTTCCACGTGCCATGCCTTTTTCAGATGTCTCAATTATTTCCCTTTAACTCAACTCTCCAAGTTTTCATTCACCACTGCTGTGGCGTGGTATTGAATTAAAAACTCTTTGGGGTCTAGTCACTGGATCTAACCAAGAGTTGTGAGTTCAATACCATTTGGGAAGAAGCTGTATTTGTAGAACCTTCTCCAAATATAATGATTGAGTATAAGCCAACCCAGTGTAGCTATGAAGATCTGGAATGATGTAATGAAGGAATGTAGGATTCATTGGATCATAAGGAAATAGTGATAGAATAATGGATTGTATAGTGGAAAATAATTCATCACCCACAAAGATATTTAAATGCTTTTGAATTAAGATAAGGCTAGAAAGTGAGGATTGTGCAGCTCCAGTCCAGATATAACAGCAATCTCTCCATTTTGGTTTTTATCTGATTCTTGTAATGATAGCACATCACAGAAGGTACTTTCTCAAGTGATACAGAGAAACAACCATTTTTCCAGCATCTTTAGTGATGGATTGTATATACAAATTCCATTTGACGAGTGGAGTGACCTTGAGTCTCAGTTAATGTTCAAGGCGACCTCCTTGAGAGTAAAATTATTCATAATGACTGGAGAAAACTCAAGGTTCACTTGGTGAAATTTATGAAAAATTATTAAGCTTGGTTTTAGGGGTATTGAATACCATGGCCTAGATTGAGGGAGTCTGTTGAATTTGAAAGTCCTATAAATACTTACTACCCTGATTCTCTAGAGCAGCTTCTGCTTTGTCCATATAAAACTTTGGTCTGAATGGTAAAAATGAAACTTTTGCACAATTTCCAATGACTCATCATTCATACCCAGTCATGTCTATACTTTGTTGAGCAGATGAGCAGTTCCAAACATTACATTGTTTTGAATCTCTTTTAAAGAAAGCTATCAGCAATTTTATTAATGTACCTGTCTGTACCTTCTTTTATCATAACCAGGGTTATGAAGATCAAAGGTGCAACTAAGGAATCTAGCTTGTCAGAAAACTCTTTTGAATCATTTCACCTCAGGCAAGGCAATAAAGTCACTAAGATTCAAGAGGTTACTTTGTGAAAGAATATGAGAAAAAGTAAAACATTAAGGAGAGAGAACAATAAATGAACATGAATAAAGAAGACAAAAGATAACAATTGACATTGCATTTAATTTTTTGAAGATCAAAGTTGACTGGAAAGTAAGAAGCTGAAAAAAAGTTGCACAAACATGAAGTGTGAGAGAAGAAACTCTTAGCATAAAACTTATATAATTGTATCATAATTACCAAAATGTGCAAATTACACACAATAATGTACATCTGAAGAATTATCTGAAAACTGAAGAAACTGTTAGCATAGAACTTATGATGAGACCTAAATGCCAATCTAGTACTGTGCATAGAGTTAAGGTATCAAAGAGAAAAGCCCATGATAACAATTATTATGAAAATATTTACAGAAAAGGCAGAGGGGAGTTGCTTTACAGCAGTTGAAAAAGTAACTGAAGCTGAAAAATGCCTGCTCAGGGTAGATAACATTGCAGATTCTTGTTTGGATTTTTCAAGAATTTTTAAATACATCGTGGAAGCAGTAGACCAGATGTGGCAGCAAAATTTTCAATTCATGTGTAACATAGATTCTGGCAAGAAAAATTGCACAGTGAACCAATTTTCCTGGTAGCAGACATGAATTGATTCATTCGAATTTTTCTACATCTGCTTATTTTATTAAACACTTTATTAATGTCTACTTTTTCAACCATACACAAGGTTTCAATTAGTATAGTATAATAGTAGTTTGAAGGAAACATTTTTTATTCAATTTCAAGATACTTTCATTTATTTGCTTATCTTGGCATCTTCTTTAATGAATATTTTTATCTGATGGTACTACCATAACTCTGAGATAGCATTTATTTTTGTTTTGTTTATAGTTTTTAGTTAGAATCTCTGGTCTATTAGATTTTATATGTCTGTCAGAATGTATTATTATTTGTATTATTTTTATCATTATTTAATACATATATATATATATATATATATATATATATCAGTAAGTAAGTAAACCTAAAGAGCCAGACAAATCTACCTAGGTTTCACCGACGTGGATTGTTAGGGTGAACTCATGACCACGCGAGAGTGAAAACAAGAAGTATTAAGTATTGTCATCTTTGATAATGGCTTATGTAAGCTGAAAGCTTAGATTGGATTTAAACATGTATCAATATGGTGATTTCCTTTCTTCTGGACAGTGCTCCCTGACGATCCGCGTAGGTGAAACCTAGGTAGGTTAATCTGGCTCTTTAGGTTTATTTACTTAGTTTGCTCTACTTAGCATATTGAGCACTTTGCTTAGTTAATTTTACTTTACTCATGCCAGAGGTTTTTTTCTTTGGACTCTGAACTTAGATTCTAGACGATTATTTTCGCCGGAAGTACATGTTTTTAGTTCTTTCTTTTTTTTTTACCCTTTTTTTATTCCTTGGGTATTGGTTTGTTCCTTCACAAGCTAAAACCCCTAAGGTTTTGCCGGACGAGTATAGCTACTTACATTTATAAGTTTATTAGTGTTATATATATATATATATATATATTATTAATGCATGTTTCATTAAATATTAATATTATATATACTGCATTTTTTAAGAGGTAATATTACAAAGAATTAATCAGTAAAGTTAATGTAATTAATTGCAAAATCTCTTTGCTAACAAATCTAATAGAGGATTAACTTACTAAGATTTGTTGAATGATGGAATCCTTATGCTTAAAATTTGTAACATGGATTTGATGCTCTGGTGCTGCTAGCCATCACATAATCACATTATTTAATGAATGGTTAGTAAGTTAATGCTCTATTAAATTTGTTAGAGAAGGGATTTCACCATTAATTACATTAACTTTACTGATTAATTCTTTGTATCTTCTAATATATATATATATATATATATATATATATATATATATATACTTTCCTCAACAGACAAAATTTCCACATGTCACTTGTGTTCTTTGCTGAAAGTAAAAGTCCTAACTGTGTTTCTATCTTGTTTGATAAAGAAATTGGCACAGTGTACAAATTTTGATCAAACCTATCATTGGCATCTGAGGTAGCTATATAAACTGCCAAATTTGAGTGCTGGGAAGAGATTCCAGTTGCTTATATGTATTGGTATTGATCATTGGTGTGTTGGCAACAGTTTGGTAACCATTGGTTTATTGGTAACTTTGGTATGTTGGCGACAGTTTGGTGACTGCTGATGCATTGGTGAATGTTGGTTTCTTAGTGAAAATTTAGCAAATGTTGGGTAAATGTGTGTTGTTGACAGTTTGGTGACTGTTGGTGTCATGGTGAAAGTTTGGTAACCATTAGTGTGTTCATAACAGCTTGGTTACCATTGGTATATACCGTCGGCAACCCTGAATTAATTCTTAATTTTACTGATCTCTGGTTTTTGGTTTATCTTAGATCTTCCCAACATCGTTGCTAAATTCTATGCTGGTCGTTTCCAGTGCTCCAATATCAATCGGTAGTACTTTGATTAAAAAAAATGGATTCAACCATGAGTTTTTAATTTTCCTTACACATACAACTAAAACAACTTTATGAGATATTACTTACCAAATATCAGGCAAAATGGTGAACATAAACTAGAGTTATAACAGAAAATAACATGTATCCAATACTTATGCGTGTCCCTGTATATATATTTAAGTAATGAAAATCTTGGTAATGAGTATGGATAATCCCAAGGAGGATGAAATCCTGAGATCTCAATGTTAATTCAGAGCAAATAATTTAATTTAAAGAAAAACAGACCACTTTAAAGCTCCATTGTAATAATTTATTTCACCAGAGACTTTTATTTTTCCCTGGATCTTCAGACATCACTTTCAAAAGGTGTGAAATGTTACACCTTTTGAAAGTGATGTCTGAAGATCAGGAAAAAATAAAAGTCTCTGAAATAAATTATTACAATAAAATAAATCTATTTAAAAAAAAAAAATATATATATATATATATATATATATATATATATATATATATATATATATGTATGTATGTATGTATTTTAATCAATTCATCTCAAGCAAGGCAATAATGCAACTAAGAAACAAGTGGTTCCTGGGAGAATAAAGAGAATTAGAAGACTTTAGAAGGAACGTGAAACCCAATCCTAAGCAGGAAACACAAGCTTGGTGGAATATGAAGCAGATGGTATGAAAGCAGATAAACTGGTATAATTTTCATTTCTGTGTTGCATATTTGCCAGGTTTTAAATTCCTCATCTCAATAATTCATAATATTTATTGTTTGTTCTGTATCGTCTGCAGTCAGAACTTACTCTCAACACAAGGTAATTATGCTTTGCTGTAATTATATAACAACTACTAACAGAATGGTGACAACGACAGTAACAGAAGCAGTGGTAATTAAAATGGTGGTAATTCTTTGTTTAATAATTTTTGTGATTTCTTTCTTTTGCTAGATTTTGATTCATTTTTGGGGGCCAAATTCTAATTGGAATAATAATGATTGATGTTAACTGATGTAATGATAGTAAAAAAATCCTGAGTGGAGCATAAGTCAGTGACTAAATGAATCAGAGTAGAAGTAAGGGGGGAGAAGGTCATAGAAGGGGATTAGGATAAAAGCTGACAGGAAATTGGGACAGGTAAAAATAAAGGGAGTGTAAAATCAATCAACTTCGCTTCCAAGCATCATTCTTTCTTCTCACTCTTTACGTTTGCTTCATCTTTTAGATTTTTTTCTTTTTTCCTTCCTTTCTCTAATTTCATCTTTTATTTCATTTATTATTTTTATTTGTTTTCAGTTTCATTTCATTCTTTCTTTTGTTCTTTGTATTTTTCTATCTTTTTCTTTTTCTCACCTATGTTCATCTCTCCACTCACTCTCCATGTATTATCCTTTCTTTCTTAATTTTTTCTTTCTTTCTTTTTCATTCTCTTTCTTTATTTTTTCTTATGTCTCTACTACATTTTCTTCATTTTTTCTTCCATTTCTTCTTTGTTTAAGTCTTTCCTTCATTTGCCATTTCTTTATTTCTTCCATCCTATCATTTCTTTCTCTTTTTTAATTCATTCCCATACTAAAACATTTTCCTTATTTTTTTTTTTTTTTTGCTTGTTTTGTGTTTTTCTTCTCTCTTTTCTATGTTTCTTTCTATCACTTTTCTTTCTTTCTTTCTTTCTTTCTTTCTTTCTTTCTTTCTTGCTTGCTTGCTTCATCTGGCACTATCCTCCATCAGATGGCAACATGACCAAGAACTGTGTCTACTGCAGTCCATGAAATTGTGACAGGGAATATAACAATGAGACCAATTGTCTTCCAAAAGAAATGCTGGAAAAATATTAAAAAACTGTAGTCTTTGTAGTGACTATTAAATCAGATCTAGCTGATCCTTTGTGTAAAGAAAAGTCACCAAACCCAAGAATAATATCTGAATAGTAGTGAATAATATTTGAGAATAAAGTGATTGAAAGAATGAGTTTCCATGTTAAATTCTGATAACCTGCTCAGTAGACCTAGCATAAAATTGAACCCTGTATAGGAGTCTTTGATCAGGAAAGAACAGATATTAGATTCAAGATTCAAACATTTCACCACATGATTGTCCTCTGGGACAATGGCCTCAGGAGAGTTAAGCATATGTACTTTATATAGTGATCATCACTTCAATTGAAAAGAGGACTTAACTGGTATGAGTTATCTCCCCTGCTAGGTATTACGGACAGAGAACACTGACTGTCTATGAATGATGGTAAACATAACAGGCAGGTAAAAAAAAAGTGTACAGTGACTGCATTATTGGGACTATGAACAAATTGGTATATAATAATGATATTCATGTGACCGTAAATAATTAAAATAATAAAAGTCCTCATCCCAGAAATTCAGAGTAAAATAGAAAATAGGCTGGTTTATAAAAAAAACATTTGCATGAAATATAAGTAGCAGATAGTAACCATTTGAAAGATAAAAAGCGAATATTACCACATGACTACAAAATTTGTATGCACTTCTGATGTAATGTTATGTTTTAGTAAAAGGTATTTATGACTTGGAGACCTTTTGTTAAAAGAATTCTTTTCTTGTCTTTCTCCAGGTTTTTGTTTTTAGTAATCTTTAAAATAAAGTCTTTAGACATTTTCTGTGTCTTTTCTGAGTTGGGGAAAATGTATCTGACATTATGATTGGATTGTCTTCTTTATCACAGAATATTGATTGCATTTGGCTGCATTTGTATATTTGCATTTGTATTTGATGGTCAGTCTATCACACTATTAGTCTGTCTGTCTGTCTCTCTGTGTCTCTGTCTCTCTGTCTCTGTTTATCTCTCTCTCTGTCTCTCTGTCTCTCTCTCTCTCTCTATATATATATATATATATTATAAAGATGTTACATATGGTCAAACAAGTACTCATGATGCATTTTTGTTTCGATGCAAATGCATCTCGACAGGTGAGAAACAAAGATGGTCTTGTTGGGAAGACATAATGGGGCTGACACATGATGATTTTAATCTTTTCACTTTCAAAGGGTTTTTTCAGTGATTCTTATGACAAATAGTGTCAAGATGGCTAGACGTCTTCAAAGAAAAACTGGAAAAAAGAAACTCAATTAGTTTAGTAGTTTTTTTAGATATTAAACATTTTATGGGATGGACAATTCTCCCATGCTGTTACACCCAGTGTATATATATATATATATATATACACACGTTTCATTAAATAATATAGACAAGTGTTGTCTATTTATTTTATGTAAAATAATATAGACAACACTTGTCTATATTATTTAATGAAACGTGTATAAATGAAAATATGCTGCCTAAATACACACAATATATATATATATATATATATATATATATATATATATATATATAAAGAAATATAGTGTAAAGGTGAGCTCTATTTATGGGATAAAGTGCTCAATACCAGAGATAGAGCGTGTGTAAATATAAAAGGGAACATTGAAGTCAATACTCAGAGGCGACAGGCTGTTTCATGCTGGACGCAATCGTCAGGCCACAAATACTGGATATTTCCTCTCTCTCTCTCTCTCTCTTTATATATATATATATATATATATATATATATATGAGATAATGATATATATATTTATATATCAAATACAATATTGGGAAAATGTATGACAAGGTGGAGAAAGTTTACTTGTGACGTGTTTAGTCCTTCAGGACTTCATCAGACTAAATTTATTATGTTGGTATGACTGAACGTGTTCATGAATGAGGGGTGTTGGGGATTTTTAGATTTTTTTTATATCTGGCTAAATTCCTTTAGAGTCTTTTTCTTCGTCACTTTTGTTCAGGTTAAAAAGAAAAAGATTCTAAATGAATTCGGCTAGATAAACAAAAAAAAAAATTCTAAAAAGTTTCTCGAAAAAAAGATTGCACAACATTTAAAGACACATTCCTGTCCCCCTTCAGAATACAGGAAAATACTTGTTGCCCACACCAATACTACACCATGAAAATAAGGAACAAAAACTTGAAATTCTTGAGGCTCTTTATATCAAAATCAATCAACACTCAACAAAATTTATTACGAATATAGCAACAACATATCAAAGTGAATATAATATTTAATGTCATTTTACATTTCTTCCAATTTCTGGTCATTTCACTGATACTGAAATGCTTGATGTTATTTCAGTTACAATGAAACACAAACAAAAACACACACACACACACACATGCTTATATACTCTCTCGGCTCTCCCATAAAATTCGATGTATGAGGGTCAAGCAGATCAGTTCCTAGGAAACTGACAGCCCAATGCCAGCACATGAGGTTTGATTATAGTGGTGAAGGTTTTGTGCAGGACCATCCACACTTTTTAAAGGGCTCAATACAGAGACCTGGTGCACTATGTTTTGAATTTAGAGTTGTCCTTCTCCTAGACCAATTGCCAACCAAGGCTATAGAACCCAGTCTATCCTGCTATTTACCCATAGCTGGAGGAAGAAGAGCAGGATTCACACATTTCCCAAATATATATATATATATATATATATATAGATATATATATATATACTTCTGTTTAATCAAGCTATCAACGCCCATCAATATTTATATATCACTTTTTGTTATTTGCGTAACAAAGACTGTTCACAAATTTTTTTAAATCATTTCACCCCCAAAAAGGAAATAAAGCCACTAAGACACAAGGGATTACTGAGTGTTAGAGAATTTGAAAAAGAAAAATTATTATTGAGGAGAGATAACAATGATGAACAAGAATTAAGAACACAGAAGATAATGATTGACATTGCATTTAAATTTTTGAAGATTAAAGTTCACTGGGAAGTAAGAAGCCTGAAGAGGGTTTTGCAAGCAAAAAGTCCGATAAACCTTATGGCTACATCTAGCCATTTCAATGCTGAGATCATGCAGCCAATCACGTACTGTGCTTAAATTCATAGACCCTAGGTATTATAGAGGGAAGTTTGTCAGAACGGTTATCATTAAGTGAGATGACAGATCAGGACCATTAAATTTTTACAATAATATCATTTATAAAAAAGGCACAGAGAAGCTATATTACTGTGGTGAAAAAGTGACTGAATGTGAGATGCCAGGTGAGGACCAATAACATTGCAGATTCTTCTTTAATCAAGAATCTCTAAATATATAGCAGGATCACTAGACTAGATGTGGCAGCAATATTCAAAGCAAGGATGAATGGTAGAGTTATGAATAGGTAAAATAGATTATGGTAAGAAAAATTGACGCGCCGCAATACAAATTTCTTAGCCACAGATGTAGCAATTGATTTGGTATAATCTTTTCCACTGTCAGCAGAAAACATTAGTCCGAGAAGCTGCAATGAGTCACTCTCCTGGAGATTAGCATCAGCCATACTGATAGAAGTTAAAAAGGGTTCCCTTAGATGAATAAAAGGGTGGAGCTTGAGGTGTTAAAATTAAAAAAGAAAGGACATCCCTTGTCTCAGTTAATAACTGAAAGTAGTTTGTTTTTTTTTAGATCAACTGCCAATTTGACTCTATCAAACTGATCAATCATACAATTAAGAAATGGTCATGTCATCAGCATAGATATCAAGTTGAGAACTGATGCCATCAAGAAGGTCATTGATAAAAATTAGGAACAATGTGTGTTTAAGGACAGAGCTCTGAAGGACACTTGCATTAATGCAAAAAGATCAAGAAGAGTGGCCATTCAAGACAACTATCATTTTGTGATTTGATAACAAAGACTGAATCTGTTCAAAAATTCATCCAGAAATGCAATAACCTTTCAACTTGTGAAGAAGACCAATATAGAAAACCCTGTCAAATGCCTTTGAGATATGTAAAGCTACAGCTCAAGGTTCATCATTCTTATCTAAAGCTTGAGAGACTCTTTCAACAATAAAAATTAACAAGACATCAGAAGATAACCTACAGGAAAAAAAAATTATATTGCTTATCTGAAAGAAGAACCTTCAAGGTAATATGCTTAACCAATGCAGAGTTGATTAGAGCCTCTAGAAATTTCTCTCTCTCTTTTTATATATATATATATATATATATATATATATATATATAAGAGAAATATATATATATATATATATATATATATACATCAGTCTTTTATATCACTCTCTGTATATATGTATATATATATATATATATATATATATATATATATATATATACATTCAGGCGGGTAAATGTTGTTAATACTGTTTATTATAAACAGAGCATTTACTTGAATATTTGTATCTATAAAAAGAACATATAAACATAAAAAAATGTCATATCTATCTATCTAGCTAGTTAGCTATCTATCTCACTCTTCCTATCTATCTCAGTCTCCATATCTATCTATCTATCTATCTATCTATCTATCTATCTATCTCAGCCTCCATATCCTATCTATCTATCTATCTATCTATCTATCTATCTATCTATCTATCTCAGTCTACATTATCTATCTATCTATCTATCTATCCCAGTCTCCATATCTATCTATCTATCTATCTATCTATCTATCTATCTATCCCAGTCTCCATATCTATCTATCTATCTATCTATGTATCTATCTATCTATCTATCTACTTCTGTCTGTTCATATCTATTTCTCTCTGCCCCTATTTATTCCTTGACCTAACATGATCCCCTGTTCACCTTAAGATCATTACTTGTATAATTAACTAATGATCTTAAGATCATTACTTATGATCAATGAATCATTTTTCTTTTTATTTGGCTTGGCTATTGCTTAATTGTTCCAATACTAAACATCATTCATCGTACGAAGGAATATGTCCAGAATAAATGTATCTTTGTCCTTTTGTCAACATCTCTTGACACAGTACAAGGAAAATATAAAACCCAGAAAACAAGCACATACACACACATGAGCACGCATACACAAAACACACACATACACACACATGCACACATGCACACACACAACTACATGGGACAAACTGTTGGTGAAAATGTTACGTGTGAATGTTTAAATCATACTCATCGAACGTCTGACATTTTTCAGTGGTGTCCATTAAGACAATTCTTGCTGACATTTCAAATGAATGTATGAGGTGAAGTGCATTAATGGAAGGAGAACAAAAACATCCCAGTTTACACGCTGCGTTAACCCCCAGGGTCATATTTTATTCAACTCCAGTCAGATCTCTAAAGTGGTGGATAATAATATCTTATGCAAGAAGAGGTTGATAAATATAGTCAATGATTTTCACATCTTGTTAAATCGTTATCCAGCTATCTGCCTTACATGAGAATGGTGTTTAACGAGTTGTTTTCTCAGACCATCAAACATAAGATCAGCTTTTAATATATTTGAAAAGACTAAGTCATGCGGAATAATAATTTGAATCTATCTGTCTATCCCTCAATCTATCTATCTATCTTTTATTGTATCTATCCATTCATATCTATCTGTCGATCAAACTAAGGTCTTTTCACATCAATCTGTCTATTTAAAACTATCTTTGGCTATTCATATCTGTCTATCTATCTTAACCTGCTCATATCTATCTATCTATCTATCTATCTAAGTCATTGCATTATCTATCTATCTATCTATCTATCTATCTATCTATCTATCTATCTATCTATCTCATCTTGTTTGTGTTTATCTATCTCTCTATGGCTTTTCGTATCTATCTGTTCATATCTTATTTACATTATTTGGACTATTGTCCTCATCTTTTTCGCTATATCTATCACAACATTTTGGCCATTGTACGCTTCGGTCTTCTTCAGGTGTTTGGAATGTCTAACTGAACCCTTTATTTCGCTCACTGGGGTAGACTGTTCTAGTTCCACGTGCCATGTTTGATGGATGTCAGTTATCAGTTATCTCCTGTTAATTTCCCTCTGAAAGTTCTCCACTGCCTTAATTGAGTATTGAACTCACACTTTTTAGGTTCTGTCACTGGATCTAACCAATGCCTTTATTCACTGTGCCACGTGTCTCATCACAGAAATATAGACAGGACCCAAAGGCGGTTAGATCCAGTGATCTTGATCTTTTCATATTTATCTATCTATTTATTTATATTTATCTTAGGCTATTAATATTTATCTCACTCCTCATATCTATCTATCTATCTATCTCAGTCTACATTATCTATCTCACTCTTTATATCTTTCTATCTATTTTCTATCTATCTATCTCAGTCTCCATATCTATCTATCTATCTATCTATCTATCTATCTATCTAAATCTTACCTTCTCTCTCTCTATATATATATATATCATATCTATCTATTTAACTATTTCAATCATTTCATATCTATACTTTTGTCTTTGTCATTATGTTTCATATTGAGAATATTTAACATAAAAAAAATAAAGAAAAAAATGAATTATTTTTAATAATAGGTGGTAATCTCCACCCATTGCCTGATGATGGTCACAAGACCAGAAACTCGTGTAGCAAAATTATGGAAAATAAAGCATAATATTTTTTTAAAAATCCACATTAAAACCAAAAATGTTTGCAGTTTCTCTCTTTTTAATATACATACATTTCTCTTGTTGGAACTACTAAAACCTCTTCCTTTTATATATATTATATATATATATATATATATATATATATATATATATATATGAGTTGAGATCAAATATGGGTTGTAATCTGACAGAATGATAAGATAAAGAAAAAATAAGAAGCAAATATTGCATAAGTGAAACATGTTAGATTGATAAACGTTTCTTTTTTTTTTTTTTTATATATATATATATATATATATATATATATATATTTAGTGTATTGGGGCAGCAGATCTTTATTTAAATTGTTAAATATAACAGATAATGAACGTCTATTACATTTGATGATGAGCCATTCTAAACATTGTATGGTTGCCTTAATTTATGGTGAAAATAAAGACAAAAATTGCTGTTCAATTTAAGTTAATTATTTAAGCATATATAAAGGAACAGCTTAATAAAAAAGTATTCAAATGTGGGATAATTTATGTTATTATTTATAATTAATTATTATTAATATTAATTATATATTAGAAAATGGATTAAACCCAACATATTTTATTTTATTTAAATGTTATTTTTAATAGGTACTCTTAATTGAGTAGAATCTCTGTTTTTTAATTAAACAGTATTTTTTATCCAATGACATCTACCAACCTGAATAGCTGAGAAATCTTGTACACATATTTCTCTGGCAAGGTTTACTCGGATATTTCAGGCTGGTAGATGTCGTTGGATAAAAAATACTGTTTAATTAAAAGACAGAGTTCTACTCAATTATGAGTAGGCTTCATAAATGATGTTTAAACGAAATAAAATAACATGCACACACACACACACACACACACACACACATATATATATATATATATATATATATATACATACATGCATGTTATTTGTTTCATCATATATATATATAAAATATGTTTTTTTCATCATATATTATATATATAAAATATAATACATAGGTGAAGAAAATGATTCTTGATTGGCTCTAAAATTAGCCAATCAGAACAAGCATTAAAAACACAAAGTACGTGATAATATAGACATTCTGTAATTACTACAATCATTTTTATCTGAGTCCTGATAAGTGAAAAATTATGAAACTCCAAATCAACCTCTGATAAGTATTGTGAATTTATATTACTTCTAATTCTGTTTATATATATATATATATATATATATATATATATATATATATATATATATGTATTTTGGCTTTTATTGATATAAATTTCATGTAAGAATTTTAGTTATATACGCAAGAAAGCACAATGTCATATGAATGCAAATGTCCTTGAAATATTTTTGATAGAGTGCTTTCAACCATGCTTCTGGCCATTTTTAAGATC
>CAHIKZ030002346.1:1160000-1185000 GCA_903632075.3 Acanthosepion pharaonis
TTGCCATTGGCTTCAACCACTGCATCCAGATGACTTCAGAATCTCTTGCAACTCTTCTGGACGGTCTCCTTGTTTAAGGTGTTGAATGCTGCCATGATCCTTGCCTTCAGTTTATCTTTGGTGTTAGAAATAGTTTTGTTGGTCTTTCACTCAACTGTGCCCCACACATAATAATCAAGGGTGTTGCAGTCTGGGGGGAGTTAGATGGCCAGATGTAAGGTGTGATCTGGTCTCAGAAATTGTCTGACAGCCATCACTGGGTTCTTGTGTGGCATGGTGCAGAGTCCTTTTGCCAGACATAGGTTCTTCCAGCAGCCACACTCTTGACCCAGTGCAGCACTACCTTCTCAAGGTACTTGATGTAGGCCTCCGTGTTGAGTCTGAGGCCCTCCCCAAAAAACTTGAGAGTTCTTTTCTTATCAGAACAATCAGAGTGAGTTTTCCTAGCTGCTATACCTTCATAATCACCATGAGAATCATCTTACTCTTCCCAAATCCTCTGCACTGTCCTCAGATTGACACCCAAACACTCTGAAATGTTAGTATTGGAACTTCCATTGTGAATCACAAGCAGTATAGCTTGTCGTTTTCAAATTTCTGGCAATGTGAATTGTGTCATGGTGCTCCTTTTCTCCCGGATGGTGCCCAACTGACCCTACTATACTGTGCAGTTGACAATTTTCAAAACAAACAACGCGCATGTGTGAAATTAAAAATATAAAATGGCAAAAATTTATCCATTACACACACACACACACACACATACATATACATATATTGTGACCTTCATCAGTTCATTTCTAATAGTGGTCATTTCTACATTCAGAAGATGGAAAAAGTTGTAGCTGATGGAAGGTTCACAAGTTGATGCCCGATCAGAATCGTCTGGGTCACTGTGAAGAGGGGTTATGATGTTGAAAGACCCGAAACCCTTAATGAACCTCAGCTAGAAACATCACTGATGATGTGTACTAAAGCATCCAATAGATGTATTTTACAAAAGGAATTAATTTTTCCTTATGTTTTCTTATGTTTAACCATTTTTGTGTGTAGTAGTAATCCAAATTTTCTTGGATGTGTAGACAAGATATTCTTCTGTTTATGGTGTAATAAAACAATTACATTTTTGTGTATTGTGTGTGCCTGTGTCTTTTTGTTAGTATGTATATATATATTCCTTCTACATACATATATATTGTTTTATTACATTATAATATATTGTTTTATTATTGCAACTTCTCTCTTTTCTTTAAATATACATTTTTCTGTCATTGAGACAATTATAACCTCTCTCTTATATATATATATATATATATATATATATATATATAGAGGTTATATATATATATATATGTATATACATAATTATTTATTTAAAAATATGATTCCAACTCGCGACATAAGAGGTCTCATATTTCAAAACAAGAGCCGAAAACTTCAATATAATTATTTGAATTAAATTGAGTTAAAGTGAGCTCTGTTCCATCTTCCTTCCTATTTTCTATATATTTTCACATATTATATATATATATATATATATATATATATATATATATATATATATATATATATATATATATATAAATATAACCTCTATATATATATATATATATATATATATATATATATATGTATATATATGTGTGTGTGTGTGTGTGTGTGTGTGTGTGTGCATGTGCGCATGTGCTTAGTGGATGAGATAGTTGCTGACTTCTCAGCAGCTCCAGTGATTAATAATTGTGCACAGTAAAAGCCAGGAATTTAATTGGGGATATTCAAGGCTTCCTAAATGAAAGATTTGGGCATCACTATCTTTTTAGCTGTGTTTCTTCCATTTGACACTTTGATGTTTTAAGCTTTATAAATATCTGCATTCATATTATTTATAAGAGAGCAAAAGAGAAATTCAAATTTCAAAAAAAGGGATGGATATTTATTTACAAACATACTTGACATTTTCCTTGTGTTTGTTGATTTCGTTATTGACTTTTTTCTCCTCAGATGATTTTGTTTTCTTTTTTTTCTTTTGCTTCAGATGAAATTCAGATTGAAGTTTTGCTAAAAAAATCTACTTTGTGTTTTTAACATTTATTCTGATTGGCTAATTTTATAACCAATCACAGATTGTTTTCTTCACCCTCTCCTCCTCCTCCTGCTAATCCTCCTCCTCCTCCTCCTCCTCCATTCCTTTTCTCCTTTTGCTTCTGTTTTGATTTGATGCCAGCCGTCAGTTTCTCATATTGAAAACCTTGCAATGATTTTTTTTCAAAGTTTTTCATTGCTTCACATTTGAAAATAAACCGTAAACAATTGCAACTTTTTTTTTTGAGAAATGACAAAATCTAATGTCCACCTCATATTTTATATGATAGACAAGTAGATATATATGTGAGTGTGTATATATGTATCTATCTGTCTGTTGTATGTGTATGCAGACATGTACATATGTACATATATATATATGTGTGTGTGTTTGGTGGATGTGTGTGAATGCATTTATACATGTTAGTGCATATGAGCTCATGTATATGTATTCATGAATTGGCCTGGTGTGTGTGTGTATTCACAGACATATATGCATATATATATATATATATATATATATATATATATATATATGTATACAAGCTTTGTTAAAGATGACTGACAAGATACTGTGATTAAACTTTTTATTCAATTTCTCTTGTGTTTATATATGTGTTTCATTTACTGCAAATAAAGTGTCTAGAAATTGTACAAATGTTCTGAATTTTTGATTGCTTTCAGCTATACCTTGAGTCATTATCAAGGATGATTTTTAGTTTTACTTTTAACTGGATGTATGAATTTTTATGTATGCATCTAGAGTTATAAGAATGTTTTTTTATTTTTCAAACACAGTCAGCACATTGTGGCCATGTTCATAGTTGATGTTATTGAATGTTGATTTTTTCTTTTTTATTATTAGTGATTCCAGTCTTTTTATATATATATATATATATATATATATATATATATATATATATATATATATATATTTATTTTTACTGCAATGATGTTCGCCCTGTACAAGGCCCAAGAGCCAATCGAGGTAGAGAGTTACAGAGTAAGGGACACAGTTCATAGTGATATGTTGGGAAGATAACAGTTAACCTTAGATTTGAAAAAGTTAAGGTTCTTGTGATTGGGGAAGCATCCTCTTGGGAGTTGGTTCTGCAAAGCAGCAGTTCATGGGGAAAAAGCTGCAGGTTTGAAAATTTGTCACCTACAAGTTGCTTTTGAACTACTGAGACTGGAAAGTTAACACTGGACAGCTCCTGCCCCTATATGGAAGCATTACTCAATTTTCAGCTTGATCTGGCTTTTGTAAGGTTAGAGGATAGCAGGTGGAGTCAGGTTCTTACTGAAGTGGTACAGGGAACTGACCATTTTTCCAACATCTTGATGGATCATATATACAAGTTACACATGAGGTCTGGGTTGAATTTAAGTCTCACTAGGCCCTCAAGGCACTGGGCCTTCCCCGAGGGAACATTCATTTACCGTGATCAGTGAATCTTCTGGCTTCACTCAGAGATGATCGAATGTTATTAGTTTGATTTTCAAGGCATTGAATGGGACCAGACAATTTTTCCTTTACTAAACTGTCAGAGCAAGGTCAGAGGAAATATCTGCTGTCAAGTTTTGGTCATCTAGATTTTTGGAGATGCACCCATAATCTGTTGTTTATTAGCATAGATATTCACAAATGATCAGAGGATGCTCTTTGGCAGATCATTTATGTAAAGTAGAAAGAGGGTTGACCCATGAAGCAAACCTTGGGTGACACCTGTGTTGATTGCTAGGGGCCTTGAACGACTGGCTATTAGTAACTACCTTCAGGGTCCTACTCATTAGAAAAGACTTTATAATTGAAAGGACTCTGTGATTCTATAGATAGTTTGTGTGGTAACCCTTTATGCCACATCTATCTATCTATCTATCTATCTATCTTAAGATGTTCATATCTATTTATCTATCTATCTTAGTATGTTCATATCTATCTATCATTCCATCTTAACATGTTCATAGCTATCTTAGTATGTTCATATCTATCTATCTATCTATCTATCTATCTATCTATCTATCTATGTTCATATCTAAGTATGTTCATATCTAAGCATGTGCATATCTATCTATCTATGTTCATATCTATCTATCTATCTATCTATCTATCTATCTATCTATCTATCTATCTATCTATCTTAATCTGTTGGTCACTCAAGAGTTTTTCCCTACTGAGGGCGATTTAATTGATTATAGCTTCAAAAATTTTGCTAATGACCCTGAGGGGATTGATGGGTCTATATTGTGATGAGGATAAGCATTCTTGAAGGGACAAACACTTGACACTTTCCGCAGACATGGGAGAGACTTCTTTTTCAAGTAGAAGTTAAATAAATTTTGCTAAGATCAGGGACAACTCCTGGTTAATATTCTTATGAAAAAACACTGATATTTTCTCTGGATCAATAGCCTTCCTAGGGTAACGACTTTTAATAAGAAGATGGAGGAAGTTGGGAAGTGGATGGCCTTTGTATACTAATGTTCAGTTAGAGATAAATGCTGATTATGGATGTACGTGAATGCATTTATGCATAAGGGTGTGTATATTTTAGCATTTCATTTCAGAGATAAGTAAGGTTTTCATCTTGGTTGATATGCAATGCAATTATAAACATTTTGACCCTCTGGTTATTAGGTGTCCATTGATCCAAGCTTGATTATTGTGATATTTTACCCGAATGATATCAGTTATTGTTTGTTCCTGCTAAACTGGTACATCAGTACCAGATCCAAGGATTGAAATCATACCACTGGATATCAAAGTAACACATGTATAATCAACTCCTATATCCACTACACCACCATCCCAAGGACATCAGTGGTGTGTTTTTGGAGCCTTTTATATTCAATATCATATGGGTTTTTTGGATATTTGCTTATGAAGGTGCGGTGGTCATACTGCTTTTTGTAAATATTCTTCTTTCATTTTGAATTATTGCTCTCATTTTGGTTGATAGAGAGGTTATTATAGACACAACGTTTCAATCAACTACTGTCTGGTCATCATCAGGTGTATATAATAATATCTGCATCAAGTAAGATGAGAACAGTTCGATGCAAGAATATTGAGTGTATGTGTGTTTGTGTGTGTGTATATATATATATATATATATATATATATATATAAGATCATAGATACATATATATATATATAAGATCATATATATATATGATATATATATATATGATGCATATATTATATATATAAGATATATATATATATATATATATATATATATATATATATATTGATTTTCCAAGCATAGCTTAGATGTGGCACAAAGCCAAATGTAGGGGACATCAGTGAGAATCAGACTCACTACTTAGTTGTAATTGTTCTAGAAAGACAAACTTGCTAACCATTACACCACCTCGAAGTGCCCTATATATATATATATATATATATATATATATATATATATATATATATATATAAAATATATATAAAATATAAATATAAGATCATATATATATATATATATATATATATATATAAGATCATATATATATATAAATGATTGTTTGTATGCATTTGCTTGACAGTGTGTGCATTCTGTGTGTGTGTGTGTGTGCGCATGTGTGTTTGTGTGTGCATGCATGTGTGTTTGTGTGTGCATGTGTGTGTATATGTGAGTGTGCATGTGCATGCATGCATTTGTGTGCATGCACATGTGTGTGCATGCATGTATGCTTGTGTGCACATGCATGTGTTTGTGTGTATGTGCATGTGCACACACAGTATATATGAGTTCTGATTATCACATTGGAGAAACCTGTTGGATAATATGAAGAAAGAATGCATTATTAGGGAGAGAGGGCAATAAAAGAACAGCGAAAAAAGAAGAAAAAAGAAAATTGACATTACATTGAAATTTTTGAAGATCAACGTTGGCTGGAAAGCCAGATGCCGGAAGAGAGTTCCACAATTGAAAAGTGCTAGTATAGAAATTATTGTTACATCTAGCCACTTCAAATGTAAAATGATGAGACCTAGCTGCCAATCTAGTACTGTGCTTAAATTCATTAAAGTGTAAAGCCCCTCAGAAGAGTTACCATGAAAATATTTATAGAAAAGTTACTGAAAATCTTTGTTGCAGTGTTGGGAAAGTGACTGAAACAAGATGTCAGCTCAGGAAAAATACCATTGCAGATTTTTCTTTATATTTTATCAAATATCTCTAAGTATCTGTCTATATCAATAAGCATAAAAATGAATACAATATGGGAACCAGTAATAAGGAGTGCCAGAGAAAAGGAAAATTGCAATATGAGCTCTGGTAAAAAATATAAAATGATAGCAACAAAAATTGCAATATGAGCACTGAAAAAAAAATGGTTGCTAAAGACATTAGGTTTATAATACCCAGAAATTCGCACATGGCACAATGGATAGATCCAGTGACAGGACCCAAAGAGTGTATTCAATACCTGGTTAAGGCAGTGGAGAACTTGGAGAGGGGAATTAACAGGAGATAACTGGCATCCATTAGACATGGCATGTGGAACTAGAACATTCTACCCCAGTGAGTGAAATAAAGGGATCAGTTTGACATTCCAACCACCTGAAGAAGGCCAGAGAGTACAACGGCCAAAATGTTGTGATAAATATGAGGATGATAGTCTGAACAATGTAAATATCTCTAAATACATAGCAGAAGCACCATATGTGGTAGCAGTATTCAATAGCTGGATGAATAGTAGACATAGATTTGTAAGATAGATTCTGGTGAGAAAAATTGTCTAGCATGACACAGTAAATCCACTTTCCTAGCAGCAGACCTAGCAAATGATTCAATTGTTTCCACTTTATGCCAGTGGAAAACGTTAGCCCAAGAAGACATGAGAGTATCTCTCCTGGGGGTTAGCATCAGCTATGCTGATAGAAGGCAAATCTGTTTCTCTGTTTTGATTAAAAGAGATTTGTGACAGAATAATGGCTGAGAAAGAAGGAGGAAAATTTTCCAAGACTCAATTAAGAAAATAGCAATTGTAGCCATAATGTGATAGCAAGTAATAAAATAAAAAAAATAAGTTGTCTGCAAATGTTTTATGTGAGAAATTGACCACCATATTCAAATTGCTTTGAGATGAACTCTAATCTCAATCATATGAAACATAGAAAATATCGAAAAGAATAAAAAAATGGTAAAACAGAAAGCAAGGACTCTAGTGAAAAAATGGCCACCAACACATAGAGCATTATTGCTATTGTGTGAATTTGATACTCACCAGGTGCACCAGTATTAGGACTGTGCTTTAGCTGTTTTTTTTTGTTTTGTTTGTCATCCTAGAAAACAAAATTCTAGAAGCTGCAGGATTCTCTGAGTTTTATCATGTGAAACCTTTTTATTATTTCTACTTGGAATAATGAAGAAAAAGTTAATTTCAAAGGCCTTACTGGTTACCCAACACACATGGCCTTGTGCCAGACTAGGATTGGCAAATATCAATATATATGTTAGTTCAAAAAGTCAGAACTCCTTGTATCTTTATTGAACAAGAGTAGTGATTTATTCCTTGTTTACCGTTTAGGATATGGTTTACCAGTTCTTTCTTACATGGCCATAATTTAATTGTAAATTCTCTAATAAAAGAGAAGCAAACAACATTAAATAAGATATCTTTCTTAATAGAGGGGCCATATATTGAAATGTGTTAAAAAAATACATAAAAATTTCAGTTTGACTATTTATATGATGTCACCTTTAAAGACTTGAAATCGGTTCCATCATCAAATGTGAGAACACCAGAATTAAAATATAATTAGAATAAATATACACAGAATATACACCTGTAATTATACAAATATACACCTTGAAAATAAAGCAATGTTTAAAAGTATTCAGGAAGAAAATAGTATAAAATAAAAAATAAATATGACCTTTGGCAAATTTGATGATAACAGAGCACCTAATTTGGAGATTTGAAAAATTAAAGAACATTTGTCCATATTATTTAACCAAAAATGTTTTAGAGAATTATTGCTGCTGGAATACCACACACACACACACACACACACACACACATACATACATATATATATATATATATATATATATATATATATATATATATATATATATATATATAAAATGACTCTCCCGTCGAATACGACGCATGAGGGTCTAGCAGATCTGTTCCTAGGAAACCGACAACAGCACATGACATTAGATTATAGTGGTGAAGGTTTCGTTCAGAACAATCCACACTTTTTAAAGGGCCGAATACAGAGACCTGGTGCACTACGTGCCACAGGGTCCCCAAACGACCCTCCGCAGATTTTGAATTCAGAGTTGTCCTTCTCCTAGAGCAGTTGCTATCCAAAGCTGTAGAACATCAGTCTGTACTGCTATTTACCCAGTCTGTCCTGCTATTTACCCATAGTGGAGGGAGAAGAAGAGGATTCATACATTTCCCAAGGGTATGAGCACATAAGTGAATGTAATGGATTCCACTGGAATTCGAACTCGGCTCTCCAATTTTATATATATATATATATATATATATATAAATGGAGATAGGTTTAAAAAGGTACAGGTGTCATAAAAAGACAAGAACAAAGAACTCCTTTTTTTTCCCTTTCTCTGACCAATTCGAATTGTTTTATTACACCTTAATCAGGAGAATATTTTCTGAGATACGTCCAAGAAAATTTGGATTACTACTACACACAAAAGACAATGGTTAAACATAAGGAAACAAATGGAAGAATGAATTCCTTTAAATAATATGTGGACATAACCACTACTCACCCGATGAAGGCCGCAAAACCCGGAAACACGTGTAGCAAAAATGTGGGAAAATAAAGTATGATATATATTTAAAAATCCACTTTATAACAAAAACGTTTGTGGCTTCTCTCTTCTCTTTAATATATATATATATATATATATATATATATATATATATATATATATATATATATATATATATATATATCAATCTATATATATATATATATATATATATATATATATATATATATATATATATATATATATATATATATATATTGATATTCCCACATTGCATGTTTCAGTGGCATAATCAGTTTTCTCAAAGAGCTGATAATTCTTAAAGTGCCATCTAGAGTAGAACTGATTGAAAACTGATAATTGCTGTAACCTGGCAACGCAGGCTCTTGGATATCAATAAACACAGCATAAAAATAAAATCGGTTGTGCCCTTTAATTATGAAGACGGATAATAACCCCTGCCATAAACAATAAAAGCCTGACTTTAAAAAGTCGCTGTTTTTTTTAAGAGCAATGAAATGTCTTTGATGTCTTGTGGTCTATTTCATTCATGACACCCTGCTTTATGCCATAGGAGAATTGCTTGTAATAGGAGTGGGGTGGTTTGCATCAATTAAGTGGACTAATTAAAAATGAAGACAATGGCAGATTTAGCTCACAGATTAAATAACTTGGTTTATATATCAAGGCATGGATGGATTCAGATGTTAGAGGAATTGCTCGATTAAATAGCAAGGTTCTGTGCTAATACGATGAAAGTTTAAATGTGCTTACATTGTTCTGAATTTTACAACAGATGTAGAGATAGACAGTTATAAACATACTGAGATAGATATGAACAGACATAGATAAACAGATAGATATGAACAGGAACAGATATCTACATAGATCAATACATATGAATAGACATAGATATGAACATAGATACATATGAACAGACAGACAGATAGATATGAACAGAGTTACATAGTTATGAACAGACAAAAAGAGATAAATACATATGAACAGACATAGTGTTGTAGCATACGATAATGGGTATGTCCCCATTCACATAAATACAGTCGGAAATACTGTATCTTGGTCTGCAGTTTGGAGATTCCTCTCCAGCTGTGCTGGTCAAACTCTCTGCCTTCGGGCAGAGAGGATCCCCAGACGAGGCTATGTCGAAGGTTAGAGTCTCGTCTCGAGTAACAGCTACCCGGCCCCGTTTCATACGGGGTCTAGGGAGAATTTTTGGCCGAGCCTATGGGCTCGGATACCCCACATTAAATTCGGCCTTGTGCCACATCTGACCGCGTGGGGCGGTTGCTAGATATCCTGCAGTTGGAGATTCATTATGGAATTCACTTGACTCACTTCTAGCAGTTGACTACTACTTCTACCGCTGGCGAATCTTATATGTGTTGTTCTTGTCCTAAGTATTATCGTTCATTATCAACCCTTGTTTGATTATTCTATTCTTCCCTAGGTTACAACAAAGAGATAGATAGATAGATAGATAGATAGATAGATAGATAGATAGATAGATAGATAGATACAGGGGGCTATGGGTAAATTGCCACCAATTTATATTTTTAATTTTGTGTATGTGCGTTGTTTGGTTTTGATTTTGTCGAGTGTACATTATTTGATTTTGTGGCCTAATCTTTAAGAAAAATAAGAGATCTCCGGTAGAATACGAATCTATCTATCTATCTATCTATCTATCTATCTATCTATCTATCTCTCTCTCTCTCTCTCTCTCTCTCCATATATATATATATATATATATATATATATATATCAGCAAGGAATAAGTAAGTTCTGATGGCATTTTAACTAAAATCTAAAACGATCAATTTTGACCCAGATCTTATCAAGTTTATTTTCTGGGGATATCTTTGAGGACTAAAAGGATGAAATGAGGGAATGAACCCCCCCAAAAAAAAAAAAAAAAAAAAAAAAAAAAAACAAAACAAAAAAAAAAAAAAAAAAAATAAACACTAGAGTCCAATCACATTCAAACCCAACAAGCAATCTCTCTGTTTGCAGAGAAAAGGCATACGAGATCTAATGTAAATGGACTCCAATGCTTTAAGATGAACTATTGGGTGCGACCTAGACAGAATGGTAAAACGGTCGACACTGAAACCATGCACACATTCCCTACTGTTTATAGCATGCTGTGCTATGGAAGACCCGGATGTATTCACCAGCTGACTACCACTAGCGGCCGGATTCAAAATTCTGGGGGGTAAATGTTGTTTAATTCTGAAATCCAAATGTTGAGATGTTTTACCTATGTAGTCATATCCACAACTACACTCAAATTTATGCACAACGGAATTAATATGATGTGGAGGTAAAACATCTTTACGAATGGATGACAAAATCGGCCGAGTAATAAATATTACTCTCACATTAGAGGCAAAATAGCATTTACCGATGGAACGTGAAATTCGCCTAGCTAAAGTCTCAACTTCCGTCCCAATATAAGGTAGACGTAAATAAATTAGACATTTTTTTAACATAATGCGTCTTAACCTTATGAAAATTATCAATGACATTACTCATAATGGATTCCAAAATGTCCAAAGGATATCCATTTGTGGAAAGTGTCATCTTAAAATTCATTTCAACGCACGCTGAGGAAGGAATTAGATCAGATTTTAAGAGCTCTAAATGTCAATGTTCTAATTAAATTAATTTTACGTTGGTACGGAACAAAGGAATCCCAACGTGTATATAAACCTGAAAAGGTTGCCTTCCTAAAAACTGAAGTCGAAAAGCCATCACTGTTCTTATGGACCAAAACATACAAAAAGATCAAACAACAATTCAACTCCTTTTCAACGGTGAACTTTAAGGACAGATGAACAGAATTTAGTACGGTGAGAAAAGAGTCAGCTTCACCCTCATCATTAAAGAGGCAAAAAGTATCATCCACGTAGCGATGATACATTGGAGGCCGATTAATACGAAAAAATAATAGGGCCTTGTGAAAACCAACAAAAATGTTAGCAAGCGAAGGACCGAAAGGGGATCCCATCTTAACCTCGTCAATTTGTTGATACATGATATTATTGAAACTGAATTTAACTGACGAGGTGGCGAACTTCATCAAATCAATAAACAACCTCCCAGAAAAATCCGGGGTAGACAATGAGGAACGGTATAACATGTCACAACAGATATCTATTGTCTCAACCAAAAGGACGCAGGTGAACAGCGAACAAATGTCAAAGGAACTCATGAAACCACTACTGAGGGGATAATTATGTATGGATTCAACAAAAGAAAAGGAATCCTTAACACAGAAAGAATTAAAGTGTAACAACACAGGTTGCAACACTATCGAAAACCAACTAGCGACCTTATGCTGGGCAGACCCAATCATTGATAAAATAGGATTTAATGGGATACCCTGTTTATGGATTTTATGTAACCCATACAAACGGGGACGAATAGACCCAGTGGGGCGAATTACCTCAGAAATATCAGAAGAAAGTAATCCATTTCTAACCCAATTTAAAAATTGCTTTTGAAAGTTAACTTCTATAGAAGATGTACAATCCTGGGTGTCAACTGGACCTAATTTTAAGGACTTAGATGTATCATTGAGAATACAATCCATTTTCGAAATATAATCAGAATGGTCATGTAAAACAACACCGGCACCTTTATAAGGTTTAGTAATAACTAGGTTGGGATTATTTTGTAAACATTTAGTTACACGACGATGTTGTTCACCCCATTTAGATTCAGAAAAGGCAACAGAAGAACCAGCGTATAAATGGGCAAAATAATTAAGTTCAGCCTTAAGGTCACTGAGAGACTCCGTAGAACAAGGTTCGAGTCTATGAGCAAGCGCAAATAGAACCTCAAATTCAGCAAAAATCTTCTCACGGTTTGGCATTGGAAAAGGAACACAAAATTCTAAACCATGAGCAAGAATACGAGTCTCAATTTGAGAAGGTTGATAAGAGGAAAAATTGAAAACAATTCCATCCCCAGTAGGTTCATCAATACATTCAAAATGCTTACCAACCAAAAATTCCAATTTAGTCTTATTAGAAACAGACAGTTTTTTAGAATTAAGTTCGTGTATGCAGCCAACTAGCCGGGAAAACCGAATCTGATCAAAATAAGAAAGTGTTAGAAAACACTTCCTCCATAGATTCTTAAAGTTTAAATTGAGAAGACGGATTCTTTTAGAAAAAATTTCTATAGAATCATCTATAAAAATCTTCTCGATTTTTAAACTAGAATGAAGTTTCGAATTTTTAATTCGAAACAAAATATGGGAGGGACAGACAGGATTTTTTAAACACGCTCTAAGAAACGCACGATGAAATTTAAGCTTTCGTATGCGTGCCTTCAATTGTATTAATTTGTATATATATATATATATATATATATATATATATATATATATATATATATATATATAGCCTTTGTATGCGTGCCTTCAATTTATATATATATATATATATATAATTTCGTATCAACTCATAGTTCGATTTAATAATATTCCAAAGGAAAACACTGAAACAAAATATTAGTGAAAAGAACTGTTTAATCCATGGATTAATAGTACAACACTAGAGAATATCATATTTATTGCGACTACTTTAATAGTTAATGGAAGACTCCATGTTCAACACTTTAGTGTGCACAATAATATATAATAAAAATTTAAACTCCAACTCCAAAAATGTGGTTTATGCACTCAAATGCACAAAATGCAAGAAGTCATATATAGGTATCAGTCAACAACTAAACAACAGTGTTTCCCTCCACAGAAGCAATATCAAATTACCAGACAACAGAAATCTCTTTGTATCACAACACATCTATAAATGTAACCAGGGTGAATTTAAAATTATGCCAATATATCAAACAGATAATTATTCTTATCTACAAATACAATAAAAAAAAACTTCATAAACAAATTTAAACCAGCACTAAGTATCTGTCTATATTTTTGAGATGAGGTATTATGTACATTATTTACATTATTTACATTATTCGGACTATTGTTCTCATCTTTGTCGCCATATTTATTACAACGTTTCGGCCGTTGTACGCTCCAGCCTTCTCCAGGTGGTTGGAATGTCAACAACCACCTGGAGAAGGCCGGAGCGTACAACGGCCGAAACGTTGTAATAAATATGGCGACAAAGATGAGGACAATAGTCCGAATAATTTAAATAATGTCAGCACTAAATAGATCATAACCCCCACACAAAAACACGCAACATGCACACATAATGGCCAACTACAGTGGTCGAACCACTCACATGCATGCGCACACACTCACACATGTGTATCTGTGGAACACGAATATATAGATATATTGGCAAAAACAAATAGACTACTCACAAGAACACACACGAATAAGATAGGAAGTGTGTGTATGTATATATGTGTGTGTGTATATATATGTGTGTATATATATGTGTGTATATATATGTGTGTATGTATGTATGTATATATGTGTATACTAATTCCTTATAATAATACAGTATGTATGTATGAAGGGGGAATATACATATGCATACTAACAAAAACACAATGCAAAACAATGATCTAAGAACACACAGGGGTCATTAAAAGATAAGAATACAAATATCTTTCCTCACCCTTTCTCGGACCAATCTTAATTGTTTTATTACCCTTCAAGCAGAAGAACTTTCTCACTGCCAGTTCATGGAAGACATTTGTGTCACTACCACACAAAAAGAGAATGTTTAACATTGAGAATGTTGAACATCGAAAAACATAAGGAGAATTAATTCATTTTAATAAATATGTGGAAATATCCTGAAGAATGTTGCGAGACTCGAAACCCGTGTTGCAAAATTATGGAAAATAAAGCATAATATATATATTTCTTTTTTTTAATATATATATATATATATATATATATATATATATATATATATATAATTGACATTGATGTCAACAACCAACGGCGACAGTCTGACGATTGTATTTATGCATAAAACAGACTGTCGCCGCTGGGTGTTGTTACTACTATATTTACATACGCTCTATCCCCGATATTGAACGCACTAACCCATAAATATAGCAAACCTTAAGACTATATTTTTATTATAGTATATATATAAATATACATATTTATATATGAAGAACAACTGATGAAATTAATCGATCATTTTTTTATTACAGCGCTTATTTTTTTTTCATCTGTTTTTTAATTACAAATTTCTTGATGAAAATCAAAGTAAATGTTTGTAAAAAAACAGATTTACTTTTTTAAATTATATTTCAGAAAAGCAAAACAATCGGATAAAAATCAAGATTCAAAATATGTGTCATTTAAAAAAACAAGACATTTTTTATGAAATTTATATAAGTTCAAAAAAGAAGGATAAATGCTTTCTTGAGTTGCATTAAAATAGACAGACTATTTAAGTTTTGAACTGTCATTTTGCCAATTGTAGAATTTGATCTTAAAAATAAAGTTATTGAAGCTTAAATTTGAAAGTTCTCAACTTATGCCAGATCCTTCAGGTTTGGCTAATTCATTCTTATTAACTTTATCAAAGACAAAATAGGATTATATACAATTTTAATGAAATTTACCTGTTTTGTTGTGGAATCTGACAAGACACAACACTTACCTCGACCGAATCAGTCGGGATAGTAGTATTCAATACTCAATTAGACAAGCCACTGCAATAGTATTATCTTCTTCTACCCCGAGACAATTACCAAGGACTACTTATCATGAATGGATCAGTCCATTCAGGATAGTTAGGAGGGTAACAGGCTCTTACCACAATATTACCAAAAAGAATTATATATGTATATTTAAATATAAAATATAAAAGTGGACACTGATGTTAGAATCAAGTGGCGGCAATCTGTTTCAAGCATGCAACAATATCTACTTCTATATTTGCAAACGTTCTATTCCTGTTAAAGAGCACTCTTACCCATGAATATAGCATATCTTAAACAACATTTGTATCATATACATGCATACATACATATATGTATATATATATAAGTGGACACTGAAGTCAACAGTCAGAGGTGTCAGTTTCATGCTAAACGCAATCGTCAGGTTTGACGATTGCATGAAACAGACTGTCACTTATGCGTATTGACTTCAATGTCCACTTTTATATTTAGATACGCTCTGTCCCTGATATTGAGCACTTTAACTCATCAATATAGCATACCTTATGTTATGGGACCTTACCCATAATAACATAATGGACTATTCCATACGTAATAAATACTGCGCCTCAAGAGGAAGCAGAGAGTTCAGTCCGAAGTCGGGCGACCGGCGGATCGGCTGATTGGTTGAACTCTCTGCCTTCGGGCGGGGAGGAACCCGAACGAGCCTACGCCGAAGGGCGGAGTTTCTTTCGGGGAGGTAAACCGAGCCTGAACCAGTTTATACGGGTTCAAAGGGCATATTTTTGGCCGAGCCCACGGGTTCGGAGATCCCACGTTAAACCGGCCTTGTGCCACATAATGCCCTCGTGGGGTGGGGAGTGACTAAATACTGTTCAGTCTGAAGTCTGGAGTGAGGTCCGTCAGAAGTCCGTCAGGAGTCCGTCAGTCAGTCAAAGTGAACAAGTCAGTCAGTCGAGTCAAGAGTCGAGTCAGAGGCAGTCCGAAACAGAGTCGCGTTCAGACAATTACTACAAGACATTGGAATAGTAATACTGGTCGAGACTACATTGTTCTCTCTACTAAACCTGATTGTTCATACTATCACTTCTACTTCTCTGTATATATTCCTGTTTGTAATATATCTGTGTTATTCCATATCTGTGTTCGAGTTCTTCTTTATTGGTTCTACCTTGGACTATCACCGTGGTACAAGGAACCGGACCATAACACCTTAAAACTATATATTGATCATATATATATATATATATATATATATATTAAAGAAAAACAGACCACTACCCGTACGGATTACCAAGTTTTTCATAACTTAAATATATATATATATATATATATATATATATATATATATATATATATATATATATATATAGTATACACTACTTCAATAAATTTTTCACTTCAATCATTGTATTTTCCATTATTGTTATTGTTATAAACAGGGTCATTAGATGCATATACAGACTCATTCGACATATACACAGAGCCTTTAGACAAATATACCGGCTCATTAGATGCATATACATGTTCTTTAGTTAAATATAGAGGGTCATTAGATGCATACATAATGTCATTAAATGCATATAGAGGGTCATTATAATATCCTTGTGCAAAATTGTAAATTTTCATAATTTGAGTTATATACATGATAAAACAATATATAAAGTAGGGTTCATTGACTTTTTATAGTTTAATAATAGATTTGTGATTAAATAGTTCGATTACAATTTAAACATTCCAAATCTCCAGATTTAAGGTTATTGCATTTTTTTATTATAGCATATCAAGAATACAGTATGTTCCAGAATAATTCAATGAACCTCTAAATTATCTAACTATATATCTGTTGTAACGGTATTGTGCTAACAAATGTACCGCTATAATGTGCTGTTTTTCTGTCATAACAACAAACAAATTGTTGTAATTCTGGCTAATCCTCGTCGCCAAAATGTTGTAATCTAGGGAAAGTTACTGAATAGAATAATTAACCGAGGGTTGTTAATGAACGATAATACTTAGGACAAGAACAACACATATAAGATTCGCCAGCAGCGCGTAGAAAAAGTAGTCAACTGCTAGAAGTGAGTCAAGTGAAATCCACAATGAATCTTCAATTGCAGACCAACATACAGTATTTACTACTGTGCGAATAGGGACATACTCATTATCGTCCGTAGGTATGCTACAACACAAATATATAGATCCTATTATTATAATTATTTCAAAGAGTAAACCGTTATTATTAAGCATCTGTTTTTGAAACTACTTTGGATTTCGTCAATGCTCCCTTTGTCTGTCTTGATGTAATTCAAAAGTGTCTACACGGACTTGTGGGTGATTAATTATTTTTCACCTCACTGACGAAAGGTTGCAAGTCTCTCACTGCTCTAACGTTACTTCCATGGCATGTGTTTTGACGAATTTTATTCCTTGGTTCCACTAGCCCTGACCTTTGTAACTGGGAGCCGCTATGTCAAGTACACAAGGATGAATGATCTTCATTCCCTTTGTATTCCATTAGTAAGGAGGAAGTTCCTCTCGGACAGCTTCTTCCCCAAGAATTGTGCTGCATTGTAGATCTGATTCCCGGTATGATGTTTTCCCAATCACTATGGTCTTGACCTCTTCAAATCCAGAGTTAATGATTTTTCTTGCATGACCTCATGAACTTCACCTTTGCCCTTTTCTTACGCTCATACAACACCACAGAGTGACTCTCTAACTTGGGCGGCTCTTGGGTCTTGTATTGGGTAAACAATTTAAGTGACATAAGTTTCTATTGATTGAAATAGCAACAGGAACAACTGCAAATTCAATGGGGTGAAAACGAAAAAGAATCATAAAAACAAATCAAATTGCATCGATACAGAAATAATAACAAATTATTTTGGACAAATTCTAAGGCTTATTTTCAATTCTTTTCCTTTCTCCCTGCCAATATTTCGTCGAAGATAAAAATACATTTTAAAGTTAAAATTGATTTATTGCTGTTATATCAAATAGTAATGGGGAAAAATCACGTTTATGGAAAATGAACAGAATAAAAAAATTGAGCTAAAATATTATTGCCATTGGAAAGAACGATATATGTTTTGGCTTTGAAGCAAGTCTTTCAGCTAATATTATGTAAGAAACAATTCTTTGAACAGTTTGAATTAAAATATCTATCAATTTTGGCATCAATTACAAAAAGCAAAGTGAATTCCACACACGTTTTAGCACAGCAAAACCTGAAGAGTTGGAATACATAAAATTCTATACAAAATATAAAAAATTTGTAAAATCTGAAAATTGAGAAAATATCAGGATTTTTTTCCGTTTGGCAAGAAATATGACTTTTGCCTCTGAAACAACAAAATAAAACCGTTATATTTGTTTGCGAAAGCAAAAAATCGAAATAAATGACGAAATCACGGAAACAGATTCTCAATATATAAAGTTGAAAAAATATTTACTATTCATACACGTTTTGTATAAAAAAAATAAATAAAACAAAACAAAAAAAAGATATAAAAAGAGAAAATCCCTCTCGTGGTTAGAAAAGGCTCTCCGCTGTTTTTTAGGGGTTGAAACTATATTTTAAAAATGACATAATAACGGGTTACAAAAATCATTCTTTACGTTCTCTTAAGCAACAAGGATTGAACCGTCCGTGTCTTGCTTTTCTTGAAATATCTTCTAGGAAATAAAAGAAAACTAATGATTTTTGTTGGAACTGCGCTTCTTCTGAATCTCTCTGAAGGAATTATTTTTGACAATATTGAAAGGTGTTTTGTAACTAGGTGAAAATTGTTATCATCTATGCGGCGCTTTTAGTGAACAGGCGCCCTTAATGTTATTTATTTCGTAAAAAATACAAAATTGTGGCACAAGGCTGAAGGGGAAATGGGAAGAGGCTGGTCGTCATTAGCTATTCTAGCCTTAGTTAATCAGAATCACGACCCATTCATTCATAACAATTTGCTTATTGACCACAAGAATTCATCCATCACCACTCAATCCTGCATGTACCATATTCACAAGGGATCTGAATTTTAAAAAAAATTTGAATTTTTATTTTGAATTCATTTCGATTCTCCTTTTATGAGAAAATAAAATTAGGAGCGCTTTTAAATGTTCTGCTTAAAAATACATTTCAAATGTTTTAACTTTAAAATACATTTAAATGTTTTAACTTTTATAAATTCTTATATTTCACTAATAAGCATAAAGATATTTTTCATTAGATTTTTATTTTCCATAGTTTACTCATTTTTAAGACATTTTTTATTTTTATACATTCCTTTTATAGATACAAATATTTAAGTAAATGCTCTGTTTATAATAATTAAAGGCAGTAAATTCGACTTTGCCAATCGAACGATTCTCTGTGACACGATCAGTTAAGAGCACATTAGGCTAAATGACGATCCGTATAGGATACAGGTTCGAATCCTGTCGGGGAACAAGTATTTTCTATGAAAATTTCTCGGACATACAGGCCGGTAAATATTGTTTGATACTGTTTATCATGAACAGAGCATTTACTTAAATATTTGTATCTATAAAAAGAATGTATAAAAATGTCTTAAAAATAATTGTCAGACTTTGTCCATTTCATAATGTATAGTTTACTTAATATATGCTACGGGTCACACTCCGATCTGTTGAACAGGAGTAGAGGTTAATCACTTTTCTGCTTTTTATTAAGATTGGGTTTCCGATTGCTTTTAAAGGATTTTCATTCTCTTTCAATCCCAGCAACCCCTTGTCTTAATGGCATTATAGCCATGCTTGGGGCAAATTGATAAAAAAAAGACAAAAATTATACAAAATAACCGCACCGAGTTCGAGTTCCAGTCGAATCCATTACGTTACACTTGACAAAGGTATGAATCTCTTCTTATTTACCCCCAGCTATGGGTAAATAGTAGGACAGACCATGTTCTGTAGCCTTGGATGACAACTGGTCTACCGCAAAAAGAAATGGCAACCTCCTACAGGAAAATAGCTAAATTCACCTTCATCCCTGCCGTGGTAAAACGGTAGGTAAAATCTTCGAGTGATACCAAATCAGTCGGGTTTCGATCCCGGCTTAAGGCAATCGGAAGTCTAGCCACACTGATGAGCTGTGAAACAGCGAAACATTCTGTCTCTGGATGACATTATATATATATATATATATATATATATATATATATATATATATATATATTTATAAAATTTTAAAAATGGTGGCCATTGAATTTTAGTACGCTTTTCCATTTATGATAAGTAAATACAGATTTGATTTAATAACAATATATCTTGACCGCTTCAAATTAATACAGAATGTTAGAAGTTTATAACTGGAATTCCTGTTTGACTAAAACAATTTGATGATTTAAATTCTCCAAGGACCGGTTCTTATAACTAGTATAAACATTAAGCGATGCAAAAAAGAATTTCTAGAGATTTCATAAAATTAAATGAGAGTGTGTGTGTGAGGTGGACAGATGTAAAAAAACATACGAAGATATTTTAAAAAAGAAATAATTAAAATTTATTAATTTAATTGATTTCTGAATAAGTCCGGAAAGTTTCATTAAAATCCGACAATGATCTGATCTTTTAAAAATTTCTATATCAATTTTTTTTTTCACTACAAAAAGACGATCAAATTTCCCGTACAAAATTATGATTTATTTTTAACCAAAATTTCAAAGGTTCTAAAAAAGGATAAAGAAAATAATTTTTACGTAAAAAATCCTTTGATTTTTTATCTTAATAATTTAAGATTTGGACGATAACACTTCGGTTTTAATGATATTTCCTTCAATTTTTTTTAATGTATCCTTTTCTTAGCAAGATTTTGGAGGTACTCTATCTATCTATCTATCTATCTATCTATCTATCTATCTATCTATCTATCTATCTCTTTAAGGTATGCTATATTTACATGATAAAGTGCTCAATATGGGAGATATTGATATGTAAATATAAACAGCCTCCTTCATGCTAGACGCAATCATCAGGCCTGATGATTGCGTCTAGCATGAAACATTATGTCACCTCTGAGTGTTGATTTCAATGTTCATACACACACATACACACACACACACACACACATATATATATATATAATTATGTGTGTTTGTGTGTGTGTGTTTGTGTGTAAAGGGGAGTTCGACCCCTTTCCTTAATGATGATTTGCAATACTAGATTGGCGGCAAGCTCTCATCATTTTACAGTTGAAATGGCGAGATGTAACCGCAAGTTCTATGCTAAGAGTTTCTTCTATCGCACTTCTCGGTGGTCGAAATCTCTTCTGGCTTTTTGCTTCACCGTCAACTCTGATCTTCAAAAATTGAAATACAATGTCAATTGTTATCTTCTGTCTTCTTAATATCTTGTTCTTGTATTGTTCTCTCTCCTTAATAGTATATTTTTCTCATATTTTCTAACACTCGGTAACTCCTTGCGTCTTAATGGCTTTATTGCCTTGGTTGGGGTGAAATGATTTTTTTTTTAAAAGTCTCTATTTCTATAAGCCAACACAGAAGAATTTTCAGAATCCCTTGTTGGTCAAACTGAGTACTTTTCGGGATATCTTCTTATACGTATAACGGCACTATAATATTTATTTATTATGTTTTATTTTATTCATACAAAAACGTTGTTTGAATACAATCAGCAAATGAAATACAAAACTATTTACGAATAAAGATGCGTAGAGGGACTTGGAAGCCTGCAATTTGTAAGAAATTAATAAAAAAATATCTGAAAATTATCGACATTTTCTTTTTTTTATGTGCAAATATTTTCCATGCGGAAATGTTTATTTTCTGATTATATTTGTTTCCATGGCAACCAGAAAATATTCTTTGTTGGATAATTCTAGTTATGCGTATTGAAAATCATTTTGTCTAAAAGTAGAAAAGATGATGGCGTTTGCCACAGTGGATATAATCACACAACCTAAAGGTCATATTTGCACACATGTGGGAAATTTGAAATATGCAACGAATAATAGTACACATACAAAAGAATATATGAATTTATCTTATATTAAAGAATGCAGTTGTGACATCTGGCAATTCATGTCAGTCTGCCTGGACAGATTTCCAGTAGGAATATTTTATATAGCCTTTAAAAGAGTTTTGTTACGACTTTCAGCAGAGGTAACGACAATGCAGACGCTAATTTCTACGGATAGTAAACATTTGCGAAAGAAATAATGCCACTGTACTGAATGAAGAAATTTACTGTCATTAACAAAACATCAACCAAACTATAGCACAATATCTGGCAATGAGATCAAAGAATCCTTTAATTCATTATTAATTGGCAGTTTATTGAATAGTTAGGAAAATGTGACACGGAAAATCGAAAGTTGTCTTTCAAAAGCTAAGAAAGAGGAAATGTCATCTGAAAAGAGATCTGAACTGTTATGTAATATCCGTTCTCCAATATGACAATGAATGATAGAAAATCTCCTCACAAATGAAGAATTGGAGCAACAAAAATTTGGTTTTAGAGAAATATACTAGAGGCGACGACCTCTTAGAGAAAATGGAAACAAAAAGGACACATATTTAGAATTAGAAAAAGACAGTTAAAGTTACTGGATCCTGTAATGAGAAAAGAAGGCTTGAAGAAATTAAGACCCTCAGGACATAGTGAAGGTAAGAAAAGTAGAAAAAAAACAGCGCATAGCCTACCTGATGAGCTTGTGTAAATATGGTTGGCAGAAGAGGGATGAGGAAAGATAACGAAAAGACAAAAGTTAAGAAGAGCTATAAAAGAAAAGAAATTGTGGAGAGCCATGATTGTCCACGTATTGAAGGGACATATAGAAGAAGAACGGGCTTTTGTAAATGGTTGACAGAACAGGGATGAGGAGTGATAGCAAAAAGACAAACTACAAAGGACACGGTACATTGAGGGAAAAGAATTGAAGTCCAACGCATATATGACAACATTTAAGCAATAAATACATACGACATAAGTGTAAGCTTTATACATATTGTTTATGATTGTCTATTTAGATGCAGATTTTTTTTACGGCGAGGGTAACTCTTTCCAAAGCCTAGGAGCCACTCGAGTTAGAGGGTTACGCTAGGAGGCCTTTGTTTGTATAGGTGAGGGGGATAACGATTGACCCTAGCATTGAATAGGTTACGATTGTAGTGATCGGGGAAATATCCTCTTGGGAGTCGGTTCCATAGGGCAGTGGTAAGAAGCTGTTCGAGTGGAACTTACTTCTCACCGATGTAATCCGGATAGATTGTGGTTGTTTTGATACTATGTAGTGGCATGGTGTTTTTGCCAAGGTTTTCCTTGGCGGGACTATATATATATATATATATATATATATATATATATATATATATATATATATATATATATATATATATATATATATATGTGTGTGTTTATGAAAATTTCTCAGAGTTAACCTGTAGAAAAGACAATATTTATAAATGTAAAAGACAATAGGAAAACTGTAATAGTTGCCGACGCGTTTCCTCCAATGTGGACTTTTTCAAGGCAAAAAAACGAAATGAATTTATTAAACAAAGTAACTAATAATAACAAAAACAAAATGTCCTTAGCAACTGGAAGAATTTAGAGAACGTTATTTTCATACTGTTAACTGAAAATTACGTCAATAACTGTCACGCGTGGAGATATTGTTTTTATTGCTGTGTTGACGGATGTTATTAAAATAAATAAAAAGACTTGTATACTTTATGGAGAAGGTTCTGGGAAAAATCAAATATGTTAAAAGTTGTTTGTGAAGATGTGTGCTGGAGATTTGAGTTTGGTACATTTCGGCGTAACTCATTTGGCGTGGCTGATTCGGCGTAAGAAAAATAATTGGACTATTCGGCATGGCCAGTTAGGCGTCAGACTGTTTCGACGTCTCTGTTTTTGACCGCCCCCATCCACAAGTATAAACACATTGAAAACACACAACTTTCAATATGACTTTTTATTATTCATTTAGGGAATTAAGGATCCTATTAAAAAAACTAATGGAATAATGTAAATTAAAAACTTAAATTAAAAAAATATTGTATTTAAAAAAATAAACACCTTAGTAAAACTATTTATCTTAGAAATTACTTCTTCATTTCGTAGATATTAACATCATCCTTCAGGAATTCAACAGGATCTAATTCCAGATTTTAATTCAGGATCCCTCTTGCTCGTTGTGTCAAAAAACAAAAAAAAAAGGTATCCATCGTGTATCACTTTGTTTTTTCTACGTTTTGATAAAATATTTGCTTCCATTTTGGAATAAAACGGCTTTGAAGGCTGAAAAATACGAAACTGCACTGAAGGGAATATAAAAATACCTCCAACTTCTCTTTTTCTTAAGAGAGAGAGAGAGAGAGAGAGAGAGAGAGAGAGAGAGCAAGCAAATTTGACTATAAGAACGAAGTAGTAATCTGGCACCTAATCGTCTCTCTGCCGAAAAATTCGGCAGAGGGAACATCCAATTCCCTGGAGACTTGTAGACGAACGATTCTTCATGGTAAGATATATTG
>CAHIKZ030002346.1:1190000-1202500 GCA_903632075.3 Acanthosepion pharaonis
GTCAAATATTAAGACAGAAATTCAGCTAAAGTCTATGTTCCAGGCTGTGCAGTTATTGATTGTTTCTTGTATATAGATTTATTGATACTGAACACACTAAGGTATGAACACACACACACACAGACACTCACACACACTGAGAGTTAAATAGATTTAGGAAGAGATTAAGATAAATAAATATGATCAGAGAGAAATAAAGATTAACATTTATCAACCTATTTTAAAAGATTGTTGTAGTAATTGACTATTGACTGTAAATTTGAAGATGAGAGAATCCATGTTTTATTGGTAAAGAATTACTTCAAGTGTCAGAGATGCCATTCGATTTCATAACATGAGAATAATTCTTTGACTGAAAAGAGAGATAAAAACTCATAATCCATTCGCAGTTCTTGATTTAGTGGAATATGGATTTTGACAGAGAAAAATGCCGGTGAAGAATGAGATATTGAAATACAAAGAGAGAGAAGTAAAAAAAAAACAAGAAACAAAATGATAGTCAAGAAGAAGATGGGAAAAATAAATTAAAAGAAATTAAAATGTTGGTCGTAAAGAAAGAAATATAGGAAAGGGAAAAAGAAAGAAAGACGTTCATTTTGATCAACGAAAGGTGAACACTAAAAGAAGGAAAGAAAGAAAAAAATAAACAGATACCAGAGAGAGAGAGAGAGAGAGAGAGAGAGAGAGAGAAAAGAAAGAGAAAGAAAGAACGAATATTGGAAAAAAAAGAGAGAATTCAATCGAAGAATGGTAAAAAATAATTGGAATTTTAAATGAAAGAATGAAAATGATCCATAGACAGAAATGGGATTCAAGAATCCGACATTTAAAATTTTTAGAAAAAATATTTCAATAAAAAATAAATCAACAAACAAAGCCAACAAAAAAAAAAAACAAAAAAAACACAAACATCAGGATGCCATTTTGTTTACTTCTTTTGTCCTCTTTGTCATTCTCAGTAGCACTGGGAGCTAATCACTTAAAAACGCCAAAATGGACAGCAGATGAGTTGCATCGAATGACCTTCAAATTCTAATTATCAGTGGCTTCTCTTTTCCTAATTACTATTAAGGTTACTTGGCATTGCCTGAGTTAAAATCACTTGGACGAGTTAATCAATTAATCGTTTTAGATAATTTTATTTTACCCCTTTCTCATTTAATAAAAGCAGACGATTAAATACGAAAAAAAAAGTGATGTTAATGAACGGGCAATAAAAACGCATCTTCTTTTGGTCTGCAGTTTCTTTTATTTCTTTTGACACAAGTTTTCATCTTTTTATCACGTTTTAGCTGATATATTCCTCAACAATTTATAGGTTACTCCCACTTGGCTTCGTCAACAGTTATTAAAAAAAAACGGGACACTTCATGTTTTCCTTCTCTTTTCTCTCTTTTCTATCTGGCATGCGGCACAAATAACATTACCAACCATGGCCTTGTCCCGGGCATGGGGATATCTTTTCCCTTAGTGACTGAACTTTTACACACACACGCCGGCGCCTCGATGCACGAAAGCACGCATGCGCGTATCACTCACACATAATTCTTAAATTCCAATGCATTTTTTTTTTACCTGCCTACCAATGTATTTTCTCTCATTTGTTATTCAGTTATGTAAAAAGCACATGAAAATATCGCCATGTTGAAATTTATTCCATTTCTGTTCACTATTACTAACAATGACGACCCGTCATTTACACGTGTAAATTTTGCTTGTCACTGCTTCTGGTCTAACTTGGAGTGGGATGAGTCATTTTCATCGTTTCACATACTGTTTACCATTAACATGAAGTGGAACGATTCTGTTGAACCCTTTTCTAAGTCTGTTGCTAGGAAAAGTCAGTTCACTGTGTGGCGCTGGACAATCTTTCTCGCCAGAATCCATCTTGCACATTTATACGTTTCCGTATCGAATATTACTGTAATATCTGGTCTAGAGATTCTTGACAAAGTCCAAAGAAGAATCTGCAACATTATAGGTTCTGATCTGACATCTCGGCTTCACACTGCCGTAACGTAGCTTCCTGTGTCTCTTCTAAACATATTTTCATGGTAACTGCTCTGATAAGCTTTCGTCCTTGGTGTTTCAACGGTATGAATAAACGTATTGCTGGATTGGCAGCTAAGTCTCAGTTTCACTGTTGAAATAGCTAGCTAGTGTTTTTGCCGGTCCTCCCCAGAAGGAATACAATATTACAATGCACATTAACCCCTTAGTTTATACATACATACATATATATATATATATATATATATATATATATATATATATATATATATATATATATACATATACAATTATTCGTGCACACATCAATTTTAATATTTTTATCCTTTTCTCAGAGTCTAATGCCCGTATGATGCCAGTTTTTCTTGTGTTTCTGTTCACGTGATTTTTGTAACTCCTCACTGATAAATTATGAAATAAAAGTAGAACTGTATTTATTTATTTAAAAATAAACCTGGGGATATGTAAAAAAACGAAAACGTTATTTCTTTCTTTCCAAATTGGAAAAACTTTAAAAACTTTTTACACCAAAGTCTTTCACATAGGTGTGAAAAAACTGTGGATTTCACTAAATTCAGTTAATCCAAACCCTCATCAATACCTTCAAAAATGTTCAAATTTTTTTCGCACCTTTTGCCCACGTCTTGTAAGCGCGTTTTGGAGACAATTTTTTTTTTTTATTACTTGCTGGCAGGCTTTATGCCAGCCATATCAAAGAAAAATTGGCTTCATTTGAACATTATCTTCTTCTTTATCACTGTTTTTTTTTAATTTTGATTTTAATTTTTTTTTTATTTTATTTTATTTTTTTTTATAAAATTATTGAAATGATACTATTTTTTTGTCTTTTCTGAAAACTCACCGCAGACCAAAAGTGCCGCCTGGTGCGACCCCCCCCGCTAGCGAGTTGTAACCGTAAGTTCTATGCTAACAGTTTACTCTCCCGCACTTCCAGCTTCTTGCTTTCCCATCAACACCGATCTTCTAAAGTTTAATTAAATGCAATGTTAATCGTCAATTGCCATCTTCTATTTCCTTAAACACTGTTCTTTTTATTGCGCTCTCTGTTTCCACACACCCACTGTTTTACACACACACCCAGAAATCCCTTGCGTCTTACTGGTTTTTAACGCCTTCCTTAGGGTGAAATGGTTAACAAATTATTTAAAAAGTTAATTTTGGCCATTTGCTTCATAAGTTTTATTTAAATTTCTGAAATGTTCTCATTTTCATTTTGAAAGTCACTGTTGGGTTATCTTTCTTTCCTCTCCCCTAATTAATATACCCCGCGCTTGACTGGTCATGTGGCCCTGAACAGCCAATCAGTGTGAAGCCCACTCTGTACAGGCACAACTTTTGGAATATACAGCGTCAAGAGAAAATATTTCTCCGTCACGTGGGAAAACAATGGCTTCTGCAACATGATGTACTGGATTTGTGAGCAAGGACAAACTTTTGTAATATCCGCTAGCTTTTCTTTTTCAGGGTCGGAGAGAAGGAATGTAACACATTTCTACTCTTTGTTAGTATGGTCTCTTCGTATACTTACGTTCTTCCGATATCTACTTAGTCGTTCTTTAGTTTTTGTATTTCTTTTATGCTTGGCTCAATACTTTACCAACAGCAGGAAACAGAACCGCCCGCATATATTTGGTAAACCCTACTATAATCTCCCTCTTCTGGTGGCTATCGTATGCCATGGCGTTGATTAATTTTAGATTTGAACCCGGGTGCATAAAAGCATTAGTTGAGAATTGCACTTTACCCAGTGGTCGTGAGTTTTAAGATATACAGTTGGCGTAACAGCTATCAGCATCGGAAGTGGAAATCGGTGTGTTCAGTTCACATTCTGACTAATTGTTTTCGTTCATTTCCCACTAATACTCTGGGAAAAGCCATTAGGCAATCTTCCTTTAGCGATAAATTTGTACTATGTGATTCATGCTAGGAAATACCAGATGGTTTTAATCAAATTTAATGTCCATCATGAACTTTTTTTCTAAAAGGTGTTGATCTGTGGTGACCTAATACGTACTAGGTTCACGCTAAAAATGACAAAGTAATCTCTATAGTCGGTGTCACATCGGAACATCAAAAGAGCTAGGTGACTCTGACACTTGAGCCAGAAGTTAGCTTCTTAGCCACATTTATTAGGTAATAAATTGAACCACATAGCGTACACATTCTTTACACAGTTAGCTCTAGAATATATTTTAGAACGTTCTTCAATTTACAATTTGAATTTGAAAACTTAACGATTGCTTTGTGTGTGCGTGTGTATATATATATATATATATATATATATATATATATATATATATATAGAAATATAGAGAAGGTGTGCTATATGTATGGGTTTTAAAGTGTACTAATATATGAGATAGAGTGATCAATATATATATATATATATATATATATATATATATATATATATATATACACACCCCAAAACAAAATCTTTCTTTACCAAAGCTTTTTGGCCCCTGAGGGATTTTATCAGGGTAACTGCAGAGAATTTATTTTGCAACTTGTATTTTTAAACAGAGGTAAAGTGGAGGAAATATATTGTTATGTTTTCAAATTTTAAATTGAAGAACGTTCTAATATATATATATATATATATATATTGCCAACGAATATCTTTGACAAAACGTTGGCCGAAAGGTGCCTTAGATATGACGTCCACTTTCTTTAAAGATATATATATATATATATATATATATATATATATATATTGCCTTGTGCAAATCTTCGGGAGAAGAAAAGGCTAAGGAGTAAACCTACACAAATCCGGAGTGGAGCCCCTAAGGCAGATGGACGGCAATTTGTGCTACCTTCCGGCAACTCCTGCAGCCGCGCTGGTACCAAACTGTATTGGTTTTATCCTCTCCTTTGGACTCTGCTAGCAAGGCCGAGAAGGGGGTTAACTCGACGTCCGGGCAGCCCTAGTTCTCCATTAGCGCAATGCTGGCACCGTTCATATGCAAAATATAAGTTATAATAATATAATATTATATATATATAATTTCATGTATATAAAATAAACGCATATAAATATTTTATTTTAAATTTAAACAAGCAGGGATTAATGGTATTTATTTTAAAATATATAAGAAAATAAACTAACATAAAACTATGTGAAAAAATTATTTAAAGTTGGGAGTATTATTTTATATTGAACATAAAATGAGATTACTGCTTTTTCTATGCGCGATATCATATATATATATATATATATATATATATATATATATATATATATATATATAAAGTAAACATAGTTGTCAACACTTAGAGGCGACAGTCTGTTTCATGCTATATGCAATCGTCAGGCCACGATTGCATCTAGCATGAAACAGGCTGTCGCCTCTAAGTGTTGAGTTCTATGTTCACTTTTACATTTACACACGCTCTATCTCTGATATTGAGCACTTTATCCCATAAATATAGCACACCTTATATATATAATACTATATATTATATATATATATATATATATATATATATATATATAAACGTTTCACCCCAAGCAAGGCGGGAAGCCACTAGGACACAAGGGGTTACAGAGAGCGAGAGCCAATAGGAGTGATAGAAGAAAGGATGAAGAGAAGGATAGGAGATAGATCAAGGGCATCTGGAGACGTCGATTGACATTATATATGAATAGTTGGAGATTATAGCTATCAGGGAAACAGGAATAGGGGAGGGAGTTCCACAGGCGAGAGGTGCGAGACTTGAATCTATTGGAGTAGAAATGGCGGTTACATGTAATTGTTTCGACAGTGAAAGCGTGTGAGCGATATGCCAACCTAGTAGAACGCTTAAATTCATGAAGTTTGGGAACCAGCGAAAGCAGCTCATCGGATCAATTACCGTGAAAGTATTTGTAAAAAAGACAGAGGGAGGCAACGGCACGTCTGTGAGAGAGCGACTGCACACGAGATGCTAGATAAGGGCCAATTACGTTACATATCCGTCTTTGGCTCTTATCAAATACAAGGGGCTCCAGACCATATATAGCTGCAATACTCCATGCAAGGGCGAACGGTTGATTTGAAGGATCGACTCCGGCGAGAAAAATTTCCTGGCGTGGCACAGGGAGCCAACTTTCCTTGCGGTGGGCGAAGCTATTGACTCAATGTATTTGTTCCATCTCAAGTCGGCAGACAATGTGAGACCGAGCAGCCGCCAGGAGGTGTTCTCGTGGTGTTGAGCGTCAGACATTATAATGGGGGGGGGCAGTGATGGTTCTCTGTGTTGAGTAATAGAGAGCAGTTTTGTTCTTGAGGCGTTAAAATTAACCAGCCAATTCCTGTCGTTGTTCACAATCGATTGGAGGTCCTTTTCGAGATTATCGACCAGGTTAGTTGTGTCAGCGACACTAGATTTGTTATTGAGGCAGGAGTAAATTGTAGTGTCGTCTGCGTAGATGCCTACTTGGGAATCTATAACGTCAGGAAGATCGTTGATAAAGATAAGGAACAGAGTACGGCCTAGGATGGAGCCTTGGGGAACACCTGCGTTCGTAGGATAGGAGCTGGAGGAGAATCCGTTGAGAACGACCTTGAATACACGGTTTGACAGGAATGAGTGTATTAATATTATAATCGACCTGAAATTCCATAACCCTGCAGCTTACGAAGAAGGCCGGCATGCCAAAACCTATCAAACGCTTTGGAGATATCTAAAGCCACGACACGAGCTTCTCCGTTATTATGAAGTGCTTGGTAAACAATTTCAGTAATGGCCGTAAGCACATCAGCTGTAGAACGGGCAAAGCGGAAACCATATTGCTTGTTGGAGAGCAGATCATCGACGTTGATTAAAGCTTCGAAGACTTTGCCGAAGAGGGGTAGGAGACTGATAGGACGGTAATTAGAAGGGTCAGAGGGGTCGCCAGAGTTCTTAAAGACAGGAACAATGGATGAGGACTTCCAACAGGCTAGAAAACAAGATTCATTGAGGCAGTAGTTGTATAATTTGGAGAGGGCAGGGGCCAGTTCAGGCGCACATTTCTTCAGGACAATGGCTGATATCGCGTCTCGACCACTAGCCTTGTGGAGGTCTAAATTAGAGATAATGCCCAATACCGATGACGGGGTTATGTGCAGCTTGTTCAATACAGCCTCACTTCTAAGGGGGAAATCGGTTGTGGATACACCGGAAGAGTCGAGCGTTGAATTGAATGAGAATTTCCGAGCAAAGCATTTAAGTATTGTCGGCAGAAGAGGTCAGAACCTCAAACTGGTTGAACAAAGGTTGGTATAGAGGGTTTGCTATAGTTAAGTACACTCTTGCAGAGACGCCAACAATCCTTGGAGCCGAATTTGCGAGATGAAATACGTTCTTTCATTCGAGCAGCAAATAGTGACTTTGCTTCATTGAGACGTCTATTGCAATCAAACATGTCGCTACGATAAAGGTGGAAGAAGTGATTCCTATGGGCAATGGCAGCTGAGCAAGCAGCAGAGAACCAAGGGGAGGAGAGCGATTTGACCTTATATTTCCTTGAGGGGATGAAAGCTTCGATTCTAGCTTTAACCCAGGAGGAGACCTCGGAAGCACATTCTTGAGCGGGGAGCGTAAAGACAACATTCCAGGAGACATCGCGAAGAAAATCCCGGAACAAGCCCCAGTCTGCTCGTTGATAGCAGAACGAAGTTCTAGTGGTAGGAGGTTCATTGTAGGAGGTGGAGTTGACGGAGATGTTGAAGACACTGCAGCATGATCAGAATTGCTAATTGTGGCGCTACAGGACACGGGGATGGAGGTAAAACATAAATCGAGAAGAGAAGCCTTACCATCCTGGTTGTAGGGAAAACGTGTGGGGAAGTCAACTATCTACGTGGGGGGTTGAGAAATTGAAAAATTAAGGGTTTGAATGCCTGCAAGGTCAGTAGTAGCGTCTTTAAGCCACTTGGTATTATGGGCGTTAAAATCACCCAACACGAATGTGAGCAAACGGATGGAGAGAGAGAGAGCTTTGTCAATGCTGTTAGAAATGCATTCAATTATATTACAGTCGTTGAAGGATGGTGAGCAATAAAGAAAGAAGAGGTAGCTTACAGCATTGAGAAGAGATAGCCGGAGATACATGTACGAATGGCCTGGAGATTCAAGAGACAACTCTCTAGCCAGCGAGAGATGGTCCTTGACGTAAACTCCAAGACCATGCATGTGGGTTTGAGAGTCTTTTCTAAGGAGGGGAAGGTAGCTGGTGATCGAGAGGTCAGAGGAGGGGATAGACGGATCAAGGTTGGTCTCACACAGAGCCAGTATATCCGGGCAGTTGGCAATGAGGAAAGATTCCACACTGCAGAAATTGGTTCTAATGCCACGGATGTTGAAAAATGAAATGTTAAAGGGTTTAGGTGATTTTTTAAGGGATGGTTTAGGTTTTCTTTTTGGATCGTCCTTAGTTCTCATGTGAAATTGTGGTTGTAAAAATGAGAAGGCCCGAAGTGAAAGAAGCAGACGGTTATCGACCGTGAGGTGGGCAGAGAAAAGTTGGCACAGCCTGTAAAATAATGTGGCCTCACGATTGCCAACTGATGGTGAATGTAAGAACACCTAACCATGCGCGACATGGCACTACAAACACCCCGTTAGTATACAACTGTTGATCAGAGCGGCCGCTCAAGACGCTACGCAAGAGTTAGGGCTTGGAAACAGCAACCAGAGAACTACCAGTTCACGGGAGAAACACAGCACTAGTACAGAGGCCAGAGAGAAAGAGGGGGAGGAACCCCTTCCTAAACAAGAAACAAGGTGTGAGCCTCTACACTTGTGCAAGACAAGGGGGAGAGGTATTGACCGGACGGTAGGAAAGCCTACCTACTCCTATTACATATAACACAAACGACAACAACAACAACAACAACAACAAAGGAGAGAAAAAAAGAAAGAAAGAAAAATGGCTGCAGCTGACAAGGAGTCCAAGCTGACACCAGAAGACATATTTACCGAGGGATAGAACTGGGATGTTATTTGTATTTTTCCCTTTCATTACATTAAGTTTCAACTTGTATAAATCCCATTGTCCTAACCTAAAAACATATTTGGTTATACAGCATTATGGAACTCTCCTGTCATTCTTTTCATTTCCCTGGCACTGGAAGCTAATAGTTTGCATACGTAACTGTCCTCATGCGTTTTAAGGGTCGAAAGGTCGGTTAATTCTAGATATTTTTTGTCAGGATGTGCACTTTCAATCCACGTCGTTGCTTGTGATGAAAAGAAAACGGTTGTCCTGGTAATCAACACGTCAAAACGAATGAAATGCCGCTAGTATGAAAGCATGCAACTGAAATGTACTTAATATGATCGACATCTTGTTCATCTTGGGAATTATTCGTTAGTTGATGAGTTACTAAGAGGAATTAGTCAAACAGCTTAGTTAAAATCTTATGGAACTCTCCTGTCATTCTTTTCATTTCCCTGGCACTGGAAGCTAATCGTTTGTATACGTAACTGTCCTCATGCGTTTTAAGGGTCGAAAGGTCGTTTAATTCTAGATATATTTTCAGGATGTGCACCTTCAATCCACGTCGTTGCTTGTGATGAAACGAAAACGGCTGTCCTGGTAATCAACGCGTCAAAACGAATGAAACGCCGCTAGCGTTTTATATTTTATATATATATATATATATATATATATATATATATATATATATATGAGTGAGAAGGTTGAAATATATAGGAATACTCATATTTATGAACCTAATGAAAACTGAGTAGTGTTAAGTAGAGAAACGAAAAAGATATCAATTTACAATCGATATACAAATACATATTTGAATAATGGCCAACATCCAGTTGAAAGAAGCCAATATTTTGTCGCTGTTCTTACAAAGCTTGGGGTAGAAATTTCCAGTGGAAGACAAAATATATATTTCTAAATCTTCGATTTTTCCTTTGCCAACTGCCTACCCATTTCTTATGAAGTGGAATACACTTTTCAAAGTGATAACAAAATTCTCCTTTCATCGTTTCAAATATTATTTCCACATATAAATGTCGGACGGTCAATCAAATAAAAGAACCACTATATTCCACAGACGTCACCCCCTGCGACTTTTTCCTCTTCAAAAATTAAATCCCATCTGAAAAGTCGAGGAAATCTAAGAAAATGCGGTGAGGTAGCTGATCACTATCCCAAAAAGGACTTTCAGAAATGCTTCCATCAATGGAAATGACTTTGGATAAAGTGTTTGGCTTCAGAAGAGAACTACTTTGAAAGAAACTGAATGTCGAATTGATGCGTTTTATAGCTTTCTTGTTATAGCATCAGTCCTGATACATTTTGATAAAACGTCGTATATATACCCTTGTGCAAATTAATTGAAACAAAACGTGTAATTCCATTATTATTTACTCTATTTTTGGTATTTTTCCAATGAAACATAACCCAGTGTACATGGTAGTAACTCGTATGTCCATTACACGAAGTTTTTCATTGAAGTTGGCCACAGATTCTCGATTCGATTTAAATCAGGAGAGTTCCCAAGTCAGACTATAATAATTTGCTCACTGGTATTGTGCTCGTGAAGCGTTACAAATTTTCGTACTCTTCTTTGGAGTAGCGTCCATTGCAGACAATTGCCGTAGGACAACTAATCGACAGTCGAGACAATCGTGTCTGGGAGTGATGAAAATTTGATGCAATCACGGATGACGCAATATTTTTCAAGGTCAAACAAAATTCATCATACACCCCGAAAATAGGTTCATATTACTGCACACTACTGCAATTGACTTAATCCGAGGAAAAATAGAAATCATTTACATCCTTTTACTCCAGTGGGTCTAAAACTGACCGTATGGTGAAAGAAAGGAAACTAAAGCGTTTGTTTCAATTAATTTAAGGATGTATATGTATATCTTATTTTAAATATAACTAGCAGACTTCGCCCGCTTTCTATCGTTTCGTAAAGTAAGATATATTCACTACTTGAAATCTTTAAAACAAAAATTTTAAATGAACATTTCATTCATAAATTGGCTTGTTATAGTTAAGTAAAGTTTTACAAATAGATGCCAACTTGTTGAAGACCAAGTAAAATGCAAAATTCAAACACTTTTCTGCACTATATAAGATGATATTCCTAAACAGAACTATTTTGATATTAAAATTAAAACAATCCTTGAATAAAAGAACACTAATTAAGGACAGTTAATTAATGAAATATACGTTTTAAAATCAATATGCAAATTAGTTAAACCTGACGAGTGATATAACCTAGAAGTAGATAATATATAATACAGATATTGATCTTTCAGCATGTAAGTATCTACTTTCGAGTAATTTCTAACACGTTTATTATCACTTCTTAGTTGAGCCTCTGTCTTTGGACAGAGTGCTCTCATGGGCGGCTCCGTCGGAGGACAGAATCGTAACTGAGGAAGATTATACGGAGAGGCGTACCTGAAGAACAGCTGTTCGAAGCCGTACCCTCTCATTGCACTACAGAGATGGACCGGTGCGCGTATCGAGTCCTGCGCAAACTACGGTTGCGTGGGCTCGGGGAATTTTTGTTTTTAGCCCGGGTGTATGCGCTCGGGCTCCCCACATTAAACCGACCTTGTGTTACAACGCGACCTCGTGGAGGAGGGTCGAGTAAATACCAGAATTCATTGGATAATCGTGCTCCAATATCGCATTTATTTATATAAATTCCATGATATTGGTTTTACTTAATTAGCTATTACGTTTCTCTAACTCTTCAAGTGTTGAATGTATAACTAATTGTAATTTCTATTTTCCAATTTTTACACTATATTAATTTTTATCTTATGAATTATCCCCTGTTCTGTCACCCATGAAATAAAAATAATTGTCTGTACAGAAAATAAGGATCTACGTACATCAAATCGTCTTTAAATTTGGTGGCAGCAGAAGAATTATCGTTGAACTTTTAAAAGGTAAGCTTAAACATTCATTCAATACTTAAATGCAGCGATCAATTTTGAGTTCTTCTGTAGTTTATTGATGCCTATTGCATCTACTCCTCCCTAGCTATTGTGATGCTGGCCAAACCAAGAGTCTTCTACAGGAACTAGCTTAAATGCCGCCGATAATAGCTAGTATAATATATTAATATATATTTTTAACCTCGCACAATTTGGCAACCCTGAATCTGAGCTCAACGAAAATCGTTCCCTGCGCCTAACTTTTCTATGGCCTTTGAATGAGCTATGAATCATTGAAATCAAACAAGTGAGGGTGAAGGAGTTGCTTTCACACACACATATACACTGCGCTTTATATAAAAGATATAAATGTAATATATAAAATGAAATATACTTTATCAAAATCCTATAAATTTATATATAAAAATTTTCGCACATTATGAGGTGGAAACCTACAATGGATTTCAGCCCCTTTTCATCCAATATCCATTGCTTTTGATAGAGTAAACATGATGTTAGCACGCCCAAAATTATAACCTAATTGGCAGCACTTGTTATAACTACCTGTGCGTGTTGACTAT